>JAQFYB010000258.1:0-65166 GCA_034694085.1 Pogonognathellus longicornis
GAATAGACATGGGGTAAAGAGAGCTGTCGTAAATTAAAAACTGAAATGGTTGTTCCCGAGAGCAATGGCTCCCAGGAACATGACCACAAGAGTAGTTAGTTCTAGCAAATTATGTAAAATTTTAGTCTATGTATACTTCAATACGAAAATAGAATAAATACGCAACGGCACATGTTAAAGTATAACAATATATTATACATACATAATAATACACTCGTAAACATGGTTGATGTAAATGTGAGGTTTTGTTGTGGTAATGTGACACAAACTACCTTGTTGAGTATGAGGGGTAGAACTGGAAACCCTAGCAGTACTAGGTCTATTGCATTGGTCAACAAAAAGTTGACTCGTGACTGATTACCAAGCGAACAATAGGAATCATACTGAAATACCTATACACAGTCCAGCAAACAAATCAGAAAAAGCTTTCCAACAGTCTCTCTGTAGGAAAACCACAGAAATGTAGACTTGGCAGGGGAGAGGAGGACAGAGAAAACCAGGACACTTCATGGCTCACTGACTCCAATTCAATTTCACCAACTTACCTATTCTGAGGCATTGTCGTTGACAGAAAGTCAAAGTCAACGAATAAACATAGACGACACGGGGCACCCAGTACTAAACCTCCCTGTTTCTAACCTAAAACTTTCATTAAGCGCAATAGCAATTCATTCAAACCGCATTGCCTTCTTCTTTGGTTCTTGCTAGTATAATAATAGTACTACCTACAACACAGTAAACTTCACTTAACCCTTACAAAATTGTGGAAACCAAATATATAAACTAAATATAGGTACACATGAATAGGGTTACGGGCTTTAATACTAAGAGATTACACATAGCATTACCAGAAAGACAAAAGTAAAGTACAGTGTTGTGTTATTCTCATGTAGTATCCCAGTCATTCTTTACCTGTCCCATATTTCTATCTGTGTGTGTATACCTGCATGGCCATGCTAGAGAGTTTTTGGAGTGCTAAATACTTGGCTTGGTGTTGTGACTTTGCGACGTGTTGTTTTATAATTCAACTCCCTTTGCCGCAATCATTCAGTCTGTGTAGTTCCAAGGACTTTTCCATGTTCTCTCTCCCGATGAATTAATTTTATTTCACTTGTTCCCCCCATTCGATATTTAAAAGCTTTTTGCCAACAGTGAGGTAACACAGGACGGCGAGACAAGACAAGAACTTGCATTGCAATTCATTTTCATTCAGACCTCGTCAATCCTAATGTCGCGTATTCTTTGATGATTTCCATTCCACCTCCGTCTTCTATCTTTCTATTCCAATCTTTTTTCTTCGTGCAATCAATCTCGCCGCTCTCAGAGGTCTCCTATTTTCATTTGCACAAATAGTAGTCGCGAACGAAATTAATTTTATTCCTTTTCCAACCCTTTACTACCGCAAATGTACTTTCTCCATTTACTTCTCCCTGAACACTCTCTTCGATTAAAATAAAGACAGACGCAGAATAAAACAAGTTCATTTCAATATTAATATTCATTAAAAGATCACTGATATGCTTTGTATATGTCTAAATACATTTTATTGTTTTTTCCACTTGAAATATACCCAAAAGAAAAAAAGAGACAATCTAACTTTGTAGGTACTTTACGTTTACGTGTACATCGTCAAATATTGTACTACCTAATTAATTTAGGATTTCATGGAAAGAAATTAGAAAAGAAATGCTTTACACAACAATCTTTTTTTATTTTGTATAGCATGTCTTAAGATCTTAAGATCCTGTTAAGGAGAAAAACAATTGTTTTTTAATTATTCTTTAGAATGAGTGCAATATATTACTACAAAACCACCACTAAAGTACGTAAAGTCAAAGCAGACCTGCTGCTACATAATAGAATAGTAGATATAGATGGTTTCTTTGTACACGCGGCGAGACTTGAGTAAAAAAACTAACATAAAACAATGCCCATCAAAGCTGCCAACTTAATTGTATTTATTTGCGTAGAATCTTGTAAACTAATTTCCCTTTCGGTGAAAACGTAATTCTTTTCATTCAGCAACAAAGGAGCACGCTGCTTTATTATTGCTTTGAATTGCACTGTACGTTTCGTCTTTATTGCTTTAGCTGTTGTTCAAGTCGGAATTGTGTGTGGAAAAGATACGTAAGGAGCAGTTAGTATAAATACGTATGTACGGCGTGCACCGTGAAACAATTGACAGATTGCGTGCTGGTCGGGTCGAGAAACTGACGAGACTACAGTAAATGTCTACTAAACCTGGAAAAATGCTGTCTTAGTGTAGAATATATAGCAGATGAACAAAAATAGGGTCGACAGGCAAAGGCAGAGAAAGACTAGAACTACTGAGGTATCGTAAAACACCAAGTGCCAACCAAGTGTGCCATGTCATGTAAGGTTACATTTGTTTTGCATTTGGAGAGTTGAAGGGAGACACGTCATGGCATGTCATGACAAGGCATTGCTTCGCATGCCATGCCATCTCATCCCTGTGTAAAAGTGTGCACACTACTAGGGCCACTCTTACTACAGCATGGCATATTGCTACTGCTACTTACTAAACACGAGCTATTTCACGGCAGGCAACTCGACTCAACTCAAACTAATTACGATTAAGTAAACATGCAGGCTGTCTAATGTGAAAAATCTTGCTAAAAGCCTTAGGTGCAACTATTTCACTTGTATAATGTTACTATTGTACTATGCTACTTCTTTTTCAGGTATTGTTGTAGTTTAAGGAATTCTTAGTTAGTCATATTATATTATAGGAGACAACCAAACGCAAAGCGAGAAACAGAAGAAGAATACGAAAAAGCACAAATAGACAAAGCGACCAAGGAAATACGTACAACTCACAACTTCCACTTTTCTACTATATATTACTTACTAGTACATGAAGAGATTGCCACCGCCACGTGAAAGTAAAGCAGAATAAACCGAGAGGTAGTTTAGAGTTTACTTATAATGTACTAGTGGTAAATTTCAGTTACGGTTACGGTAGTTTAGTATGTATGTGTAGGGGACTCGAGCAAAAGTGAATATTTCTACGACAGAGCTCACACAGACATCTGTAAACTATGGAATTAGTAGCTATTGTGCATTCAACTCATGCGGTAAGGGAGAATATCTTGAGAAGACTTAAGAGTAATGCAAGCAAAATGAGAGAAATGTAAGTCGACTGGCACGACTAGCCGGTCAATACAGAAAGTGAAGTTGCCGTTCGTTCGTTCGTTTGGTTTGTGTATAAGTAGCAGTCGACTTTGTAAAGCAATGGAGTAAGACGGGCGAGAGGAACAGAGCGTCTTCAAGAAAAGATAATAAGAGAATTCCAAGCCAATGTCAAGCGACTCGTGTGCGTTAATGAATGGGAAATAAATACAATTAATGCCAAGCCATAAAGCAGATCTGAAAAGGGGAAGAGTTCACTTGCATTTGGATAATAGCAGAATGCAAAACGAGAGATACGATACAACAACTACTATATATAGTCGCACTGTCAATAGAATCCTAATAAGGAAACTCGGTGTGACCTTTTCATTTTGTCTTTGTGAGTGTCTCTCTTTCTCTCTGTGTTCTCTCTTTCTCTACTACACACTAGTACTGGAAACTTAACTAAGTCATCTGAACATTAGTTATGCAATTTGATATCTTATATTTAGGTATGTACCATTAAACTCACTATATGTAAAGAAGACTCTACACAATATCTATATATATCTCACAAGTACCCACTATTCGCAACATAAAGTTTTAATGGGAAAAAATATCTATATTCAAGGCAGCACGTTTATAACCTCATACCTAATTTCAAAGTTCCGAGTTAAAAGTCGAGAGAAAGGTTAAAAGTTAATTTTACGCTCGTTGTTGTAGTAGGTATATATACACTTTACTTTTGTATAATAGGTACCTATGTAAAAAGTTACAAACAAATACTATCATTTACAAACAGTAAATAGGTACCTACCATGTATTAGCTACTACGTTTGTTTTGTACTGTATCACAGATACTACAAGCATTTACTACTACCTTAGGTTTACTTTATACTAGTAAATAGTAAATACTATAGGTACTTATATCAATGTACCCTTGGTGGAAAATATACATAGGGAGAGTAAACTATACGCATTAGTTTAAACTCTACAACAGCTTAAGAGAAAATTAAAATACTACAAGTCTTGGCTGGCGAAAGTTTTTCTGAAACCAAAATAAGATGTTGTATTTGGAAAATGTGGATCAATTGGAGGAAGTGAACTTTGTAATGAGGGAGGCCGTAAGTTCAGTCTGGGTTGATTTCACTTGGCTGGTCTACTGCTTTCGTGTGACTGTGTAAAAGGACTTTGCCCTGTCTCTTGAGTCTTAAAACTCTTTGCACTCTCTCACCCGGAACCCAACTTGACTCTGTCGCTTGTCCATTTAAACTTCTCTTGCCACTTCTCGAATACAACTAAACTATGTACTACCCACATAACATTGCTACACCAATGCACTGTTCCTGCTCCTTTCCCCATAGATTTACACAACCACTACCCATTAGCGGACTACCTACTACTTATTGTTATGGTTGCTTCTATCTGAGTCTCTCGGCAGTCCCAGCCAACTGTCCTCTTATCAAATACTACTATCTCCCGGTGATTACTATGAGTCGCCAGAAAAGTACACTAAATTACATGATCCGATAATAATTATTTCATCTGTAAATGTATGTGCAATGCTTCGGGGTTTGAACGGAAAAGCCCTTTAGCTTGCATACGTAGGTCTAGGTACAGTGAAATATCGATGAGGATTATTGCATTGTGTCTAATATGAAAGAACATTCAGTGGTATTCGAGCACCGAAACTGAAATTCATTTATTTCAACTCCCTACACAAAAGACGAAATACGAGAAAGTCTGGTAAATTGAATACAATAAAGTACTTATACTACTACAGTAACGTATACCATTGTAGAATGTAATACTGTGTAGATTAAACCTAAAGGAATACACTGTGAATGAAGGGTATTAATATATAAAAGCAGGTACTAGGCAAATATCAAATGGATTTGGCAAAATGTATGTTACTAATAATGCATTAAATCGAGTTTATCTTTTTCCGTTGCTTGTGTAGAAACAGACTACTCGAAATCGGCTACATATTGCACACACGTGCACTATTTGTAGTGTTTGAAGCCAAAATATTGTATTTTCGTTGAAGCAGTGAAAGTTGCTGATGAGATATCATGATATCAATCCTCGATAGAGAAAATTAAATTAGTCCAATTATTAATGCAGAGGAAAGTAGGGAAAGTCTATATAGATTCCAGCCTGTTCATCCGATCTGTATAATAAAGGTAGCGAAAGTACTCGCATTGATGTTTAAATTCTACATCATGAATGACGCAACGGGGTGATAAGATCTAATTTTAATCGAGTAAACGATTTTCGGGTATCCTTAATGCTCACAATAAAACGATCGTAAAAATAAAATATTATTATCTTTTCTACTTAGTCAATAAATTACTCCATCTACCAACAAAGCTCCACTTAGAGACTATTTACTATGAACTAATTGTTCATGTTGTAGACGATTACGGTGGTAGTTAGGATTTGCAGTTGGCTGGGATCGAATATCACAACAGTCCTTGAAAAAGAAATACAATTTTTTGGAGCGAGGAAGACGGGAAGACCTTCATGTTGATGCGGTGCGGAACGTTAAAGTGAGTCTTTATGAGATGATTACATATTTTAGTGGTTTAGTAGTAGTAAAGTATTATTATTCTTACCTTGCCGCAAGAGTATACCGGAAACGATTAGGAGAAAATAGAATAAAAAATTGCGAGCCAGGCTATCGGGAGCCATATCATGAATTCATCTTCCTATCGACGAGCTCTTTGATCTCCGAAACGTCCGAAACCCGGTAATGACCACTTACTTCACTTGACTGGAAAGAGAGTGGTGTGGATGTGAGAATGACCCAAATGGTCAAATATCACCCAACAGTCACTCCCCACAAATTCAAATTCGTCAACGAAACAAACTCTGTTTGTTGACTGCTCTCATTTCTGTAGAGGCTGCCATGACTTACCATTAACCATTCATGTCAGTCATTGTCTTGTCTTTTATGAAAAAGGTTAATTGAAAAAAGAGAGAGAATATGTCTTCGGACATGTGCTCATGTCAAGTCATGTTATTATGGTTTAATTAAGGCTTGTGGACCGCAATACACACAAAACAACAAGGACTGGCACAAACACAGTCAACTTTCATTTGCCCCAAAAAATCAAATGCATTGAGTTTAGTAAAAGCCTCGTCATTTTCTGGGCCAAACTTTGGTCCACAACACGGGTCCTCTTCCCTTGTGCTCCATTCGCGAAAATCACGGCAATCCAAGAAGTCGATGTTACAATCAGTTTGTCCAGGTCCAAAGAATTCAAAACAATTACCAACAAAGGTTTCGCAATTGCGGTCCGTAGCAGTTGGTCGAGATATCCAGGACGGCTGCATTGCCAACCGCCTTTCTCTCACGTTACACGCCCATCATTATATCCCGAATTTTACTTTCCCCGCACTTGGGAAACAAAAACAAGAAAGGAAATAAAATCCATCTACTACAAACCTAGCACGAAAACTGCACCACACTTTGAAACGACCAATCCAGTTTGTTTTGTTCAATTTCCTGCATAATACAAATACAATAAAGATAATGTTCCCGACAACCCCCCAACGGTAATAATATCTTGGTCGCTGTCGGTCCAGGACACTAGTCCTCCAGTTGACTTTCTTCGGGTCAAAAGATTCACATTATACTAATTTTCTTGTCCCTCCTGCTCATTTAAACGTGAACGGAGGGAAGGGACAAGTTGGACACGTGGAATCCCGCTTCACCGTCGAATCAAAAGTACACCAGAAAACTCGAGGAATTCACACGAAGAAACTATTCATTCCTGTTCTCCAGCAAGAAGTTATACACACAGTCCACACCTTTCTCCACACACAGCAATGCAGAGAAACGGGGAAAAATCAACAAAGAAAGTTTGGGAGTGACTCACAATATACAGAAGAAAAGATTTCTTGCACCGTTGTAAAAACTACTGGAGAAAAAACATTCAACGTGATAGCAACTCCTGACGAGATTTGATGACGAGAAGATTAAAAATGAACAGAATGACGACAGAAAAACAAGAAATGGCTTTGAGAGCAGACGAACGGACGATGGCACGGCACGAGAATAACTTGGAGTGTGCAGGGCAGGAGGATGCGACGGTATGGCACACGACGAGGGATTCCTGTGCTCATATGCTATGCAGCACCAGTCCCACTCCTGCCACTCAGCCAATATATGAATGCAATGTATCTCCTGCTCCTGCTTTCCTCTTTCGGATCTCTGTCTATCTCTTTCTCTCCCGTATTGTGTACAATCCCTACACTACCCGCTATCCTATACGTATACACCACACATACCTAAAATACGGACACTATACCTATCTAAAACTACAATGCCCGTATATTTATACCAAACACTACTATGTAGTACAAGTACAGACAACAGTAGTAAAGTAAGTACATACCGATTCTAGTAGTAGTGTTGCAGTATTGGTAGTAGCCGTAGAAGCCGTAGTATTAGTAGTAGTAGTAGTCGCGGGTTGCCTACCAGTTCGGTCTTTACTTTTACTACTGCTCCTTACTACCGCTGTACTCTACATACACTGACTCCTGTACTATTCCTGCTCCTGTGTACAAAGCAGGCCAACGAGTAACCTTAGCGAACCAGACACCCACATAGTGGTATGTATTTCTATGAAAGTGTAGTTTGTAGAATGGTGTATGCTATACGTATATAGTAAGGCTGAAGAAGACGGGTAGAAAGTAGAAAACGTATCTTTGTGCCTACGACACTAAGACTACGTTCCTTCCCTTTTCTCTGCTGTACTTTCACCCGACCCAACGACCGAGTCTTACACCAAACCAAAGTTTTTGGCTTTCCCGTTCATTCCGTGGCTACTCGGGCGGGTGGGATGATAGAGGTTGAAGAAGTAAAACTCCGTTTCGGGGACCTACCGTAGTAATAGTAGTAGAATGTGGTGGATGTGTGTCTCGATGCCTTGTTCATGGTGTTCTTTCGGTCTGTGCTGTGCTGCATGTGTCGTCCTCCTTATGCCTAACCCCCCAGTCCCACTTACAATTCCAAATTTAACGTGTAAATCTCCATGATGTTTCCCCGGTGCATGGCAGGCCAATGCTGATTTCTCTCACATGCTCAGCGCACCAATACTTCTGCACGTAGCAAGTGAAGGATCCTTATCGACCCGCTATTTCACATTCCCTGCAAATATCTCACACGGAAATTCTAACCCGCCAAATTCACAATTCTCGTCCTTCTTAAACTTATTTCTCTGACTCATGGTCCACTTTCTCTTCACACGGGCTAATACTTACACATTTCTTCTCGTACATCCTGCTAAACATCTGAAACCCAGTTCACGTCATATTTATTATTAAGTTTCAAAGCAACACTGTACTCATTAGTACTTGGGTTGGGATACAAGTGCAAACTGTTTGGTTATGTATTTATGCAATATTAGTTTCGACACCGAAGCAACATCCGTTCATTATTATAAACACACGAAATTAGGCAAATGAACAACTCAACTTTCAAACTCAATCTGTCTTGTCCTACATAATGTATTTCCTAATTACTCTATGATTCTATACAAAATAATTCCAACCAGTTAATTTTAGCAATTTTATTTGCAATAAAGTAATAATTTATTATAGCGATTGTTTTATTGAAATTACGTATATTGCTAATACTGCGTTTTTTATCCAATATTTTATTACGTACTTAGTACCTACCTCACTAGGTACCTAGGTTCTCAAGCACAGAATACAAAATGCATTGACACAAAAATTAGAATATAATGGTAAAAATTGCCCAAAACCAAAATGTATAAAAATATTTTATGAAATTCCTTTGATGGTTACAAAGTATAAAGGTAGGTACAGATGTATAGCTCATCGTTTACATTTGGTTCACCTAGTCATTGCAGTATCAACAAAGTTGTAGATGTAATATAAATACAATGTTGGCTTACGATACGATATTAGAAGCGTATAAAAATATTATTCTTTCTGTAAAGTAATCTGCTAAGCTTTTTGCTGTTCAAACACGTTTGCACGTGCCGGGTAGCGCATACCCATAGCGTATGAATGTAAGTACCTACTTAGGTATATGCATATAATAAATAATCAAAGCTAATAACAAACGCAATAAAGTTGTACACTCGAATTTAATAATTTCTCATTTCTACTTCTACTACAAGAGTTAAATGAGGGAAATGGTTAAAATCTTTACACTGTTCATTAGTATTTGCTATGGTTGGTTCACCTATGGATGAATACTTTCACTTTGTATTGTACATGATTTGTGCTAAGGAGGTCTAAACACGGCAGACGAACTCAGTGATATGGAAATGCATTATTCAGTCTCTCTTTCGCTGGAATATAGAATCCAGGAGGATATTAGTGGTTGGCTATCAATCCATAGCATTTATCTGTGTAATTCATCAAGAGCTTAACATTTTCATATGGCTCACGGTAATAAAACACGATAGAGTTCCTTGGTTTGGCTTTAGTGTCTGCATTGGCCTCGAACACAGAACATAATTTAATTAATTGAAATTCTCACAAGTTTAGAGTTTGGTGGCTGCTGATCGTAGAACAATCCCATTGGCTTTTGTGACATGAAGGTAGGGGTACTGCTTGCATAGAAGGAGACTCACTCGTAGTAGTGTAGTAGACCCAGACTGCATCTCATCTCCAAAGCTGTTTTGTTTTCACTGACGACGACTCTGGAGTAAGTAGTTGCATCGCATTGGGTTGGATAGACAATCACCGAGATTAACTGTGCTTATAACATTCATCGTATCACAAACCGTAATATAATAAGCCGTATAGTGGCTATAAAGGGACTAATAAAACAAAATTTGATACGCATCTTTGTCATTCATCCCATAGAGCTTAATGCTATTCCTTATCATCCGGAGCGAGCGACTCTTCTGTCCAGCATTTAACTTTCTCTACTTGCACTATTTTCCTTTCGGGAGCTTCCAAAAGCTGTAATCGCTGCAATACACCTTTCAAGTTCTAACAGATCAACCACAATTTCACTCACTCCCTTTATGCATTATTATTATGAAACATTAAACTGAGCTATGATTTGTTTCCCGACTTGTGTTCCATTCCCACACAGACATCTTTACTAACCACTACTTTATTTATTATTCTTTGTTCTCATAATCAAGACTGTAAAAGTTTCAAGATAATAGTCTCATTCCTTCTATTACAATACCGGTGCATGATAAATGTCAATTACATGCAATCTTATTGCTTGCTCCATGAAAATATTCCGTTGTCTTTTCGGCCTAGCTGTATGTAATCGTGTTGAGCCTACTATGCAGAATACCTACCAGCTTTTCAAAAGCTCTTATTCTTGAGCTTGAATAATACAAAGAGTTAATTTGAAACAAAATCATTTCAACGAGATTACCAGTGTAATAACATTTTTGCAATTTATCGATTATGTTGATCGACCATTTCTATTTTTTACACATCTATGTTTGTTATAGATTTGCACTAATGGGTCGATTGTGATGATGACAATGTATATGCCTGTATTTTTTAATTTTACATTGCATTGTTTTAATTAGCAAATATAAATAAAATAATTAAAATCCCTAAAAATAAATCTAGCTAATCACTAATTGTTTCTCTTTAATGGAAAACGTAGTTTTTTCATTTATTTAGTTTGACTTTGTGAGGTGTACGTATGAAATAATAACAAGTTGTGATACATAAAACAAGAATTGGAAAAGAAGCAAAGACACCACAAGGCTGAAACATTACTGGAAATTGGCTGAAGTAATGAAATCGGTGTGGTTGTCGTACTCTGGTTCAAAAGTACCATATACAGGATTGAGTATCAGTAAAGGAAGCTGTCGTCGTCAATAAGTGAAGTGACTGGTTGTCACCTTCCATTAAAGCAAAGCGCAGTCAAGCTGACTGATTGTGAGCTGAGTTGTTGCCGAGTCGTGGAGAGACTCTCGAAAGTTATAAACTATGATCCAATATCATACTACTGAGAAGACCTATACATGTATAATACGTTTATACTCCTAGGACATACATAATGTGTATATAGGGACCTACAAGTAATATAATTGTGTACTTCCGTCCGTCCGCGTCCTGTATAATATTAGTAATCTTGTGTATGTAGTCAAGATGAAACGAGTTTGCCAGCATCACACTTCAGCGTCTTCTCTACGACTATAATTTGAGAAGCAAGCTTAAGAAGAAGGGAAACGAGCCTTGGCTTCCCTTACTATTACATCACATCGTCAGTCAAGTCACCTCAGCTGCACATCAGTCAGACTACTATAACACTGTCTGTATAACGGCACAATACTTACAATATCATGTCCTGTCCTTCCACTTTCCTGCACACTCCTATAAAATAGAATAGGATTAAACTAAAACATACACATAGGTACATGTATAAAATAATGTATAGTATATACATAGTATAATATGTAGGTAAACATATAATATTGTGCCTTGTATAAACACTTGGGCATAGACATAGCACTTTAATACATGTCTGTATGGATAGGCAACTCACATAAATATTTGCGACTGGAAATAGAAGAGGAATAGCGACAAGACTGGAGAAGGAAGCGAATGTAATGGAATTGACTGCAAATCAGAAGTAGATCTACACGATAGAAGTTGCTCTGATGGAATTGTACGTACGGCTGTCCGCAAGCAAGCACAACAGCTGCCAGCAACTCAATTCTGCGTCTAGTAATGCCACTACCTTAATCATTTGATATTGTTCATATATTATAATAGCATAGAATGCTATGTACAGTGTACTACTGTATTTTGAACCATGTAGATTGCCTGTTTTCTTTTACTTTCCAATGTGAAGCTATGATGTTTATGCAAATTTCTGTAATACTTAAGTAGGCACCTACATGTACTTAGGGATTGCAAGTACAGAAAATAGTTTATAACATCACGTACAAATTTACAATTTGAAATAACGCTACTTAAATACATGCACGCGTATATAGAATGAAGTTTATGTATTTATTAGAGGCTTATAAGGAATGTTCGACAGGTATGATTAAAGTAAGTAATTAATACTAAGTATACACATTTAACTAGAGTCTCTCTAAGAGTTGGTTCACTATGTCAATCCACATTCCCACCCACCCACCACTCATCAATCTTTGATCCTCTTAATTAATCCTCACATAGCATGCATACCAACGATTTGCATCATTTCCTTTCTTTCCGTCTTATTTCACAACACGATCGCTTTCCATTCAGAGATTACACCCTTTACACTTTCATTCTCTACACTTTCCTCCACACAGCACAACTCCTACAGCACTTGCTCCTACTTCAAACGCAAGCAAATACTACTGGAATACTCAGCTCTGCTTCTCCAGACTCTCTCGTCTTTTACTACGACTTCCACATACACTCCTTCTAAAACTACTACTTACTCTAAGTATTCTCCTACAATGCTAACACTACAATACTAACAGTTAGTATGTACCATGTACTATGTAGTACCTACCTAAAAATAGTAGTAGTAAGAAATACATGCAGTATACGTATAGAGAAATTTGCAGCAAGTTTCTTTAAGTGTGCACACAACGCTATTACATTTGTGTATATTGTAGCGTTGTATGTGTACCGGTATATACGAATATATATTATCTGTACTAGGAGTATGGTGCTATTCGTTTGCGAATATATCTGCATTAAATGGCTGTACAGTGAAATTGCACAGGGTTTGATACTAGTGAGAGTAGCTATATAAAATAAAATATATAACACAACATTAAATAATATTATAGTAGCAACAGTAGTGGGGTAGCAGTAGTATTACTGGAGCTACTGAGCATAATAAATACAAAGTACAGAATGTTGTGGCTATGTGTGCTCTGTTCCATTGTAAGTGTAGCTTTCTTCTACTTACTACCACCACAGCTACATACAATAGTGTAGTAGTAGAAGTGTAGTAGAGTTGAGTGCGTTTCTTTCTTCTTTGTGGAGCTCTGCAGAGAATAATAATGCATCCTGATTGCTACTATCTATCTACATAGCCTACATTTATTGCATAGATCGACTCGAGTCGACTCACTACGTGTGCTCGCATGCTGACTTTGCCAAAACACTAATACCACATAATACACTACAATAGCACACAGTGTACATATACATATTGTAGATTACACATACAGTTTACGGCAAATATATCGGTTTTTTATTTTACTTCATTTCACTTGTACAGAACCATAGCATACATATTTACAGAGCATTATATCAGGACTAACAACATTTCCACACAACTACAATCCGACAATGTAGATGTACACATATAGATACGTTAATACGATACACTGTTTTGTTACAATATAACACATACATACTTGTATTATATTAGTTGTATGTAATGCATGTTACTTCGCGTTACAGTATTCGGGTAGAAGTAGCAGTATGTATTAATACTAGTGGTAGTATTGTAGTCTTCTGCATTCCTCTTTGACTACTAAATGTCAACTTTTATTTCTTCCGGATGCGAGCATCAACTTGACTCTCCGTATGTACATAGAGTAGCAGCAGGAGTAGCAGTAGTAATATTAAGCTTTTCATTTCTTTGAGAAGTACACAACTGTAAAAGACATGGGATGGATCCTATATGCAGTCTACTGGCACTTTGAACATTGTGTTTTAAGGATTCCATTAGAAAGTAATACAATATCAGATGTGGTGTGCTAAAAATTTGTACAAGTAGTTACACTATGACATGACATTCTCTTATTTCTGCGTAACACAATACACGTCCACTATGTATATGTAGCCGAAGAGTACTGTGTATTGTATAGAGGGATTGCATTAAGCTAGGTATGTGTGTATGTAAAATGTATAGGTAGGTACATACGTAATGTATGTGTATATTATTATGTACAGATAGCTTAGCTTAAAGCTTAGTGCAATTCTATAGAAAGTATTATGCACGACATGTATGTTGTAGGTTGTGTATGTGCATTGGTGGTCTTTCAGAAGTTTGCTTCAATTAAACAGCCACAAAAATCGTTTGTTTGTCATTTAGATGGAAAATCGAAATAATATTGTGCTTGTGAGCTTGAGTCTTTGGAGTATATGCATTTATATAGGATAACTTTACTAGGAAATAAGTTACACTCGAATATTTGCTGGTTGTGTGCTAGTGTTAGTGTTAGTTTGATAATGGTAGCTGTAGGAGAGTAGTGTGTAGTCGTCGGAGTAGATTAGTAGGAGTAATAGTAGTAACCAACTACCAGTGGGAATTTTATGTATAGAGAAAGAGAGGGAGAGAATGGTATTCGGATGTAAAAGTTTGTTTGAAGTGAAGTGCATTTGAAGAGGAGAGAGGTGCTGTTCGGTTCGTTGACTGTTTGTAGCTGAAGTGGAGTGAATTGGAGTGGAGTGGCGGAGAATGATGTGAAATATATTTTGCCATGGGATAACAAAGGGGCAGCCACTGAAAAACATCGAGACAGGAAAAGCTTATGGAAATTCACACGTCACTTACACGAGTCCCACTATTACTTTTATATTATGCGCCATGCTACACCACTGCTGCACTCCTATGTTCACAATAAAAGTGATTAATTTACTTTACAACTACTACAACACACAGTCTGTGTGCAAAATAGCTAAATTCACCTCTCTGGCTCTTTGCCTCCTTTTTAAACTTCTTCACATGATGTTCAATTCACCTCTATCTCTATTTAAATCTCTCCAAGTATAATATCATTATCTACAATATCACGCTTTTATGTGCCTTATGACTTTAATGTCCTTTCATACTTTAGTCCCTCTATCACATCACAAACATATTATTACAACAGTTTATTAACAATTTCCTTTATAAGATAAACCTATTATTATCCTATTACTTTCACTGATTAACTCTTGACAATTTATCAAATGATGAGATTCTTCACAATCGTCCTCATTCTCATTTCCAAGCCTCTTTGTCATGTGACGACAGTCAGCACTCATGAGTTTTAATGCAATTCACAGTTTGACTCAAGTCAATTGATAATCTAAACATTTTCAACATAAAATTCACTCAGTTTGTAATAAAAATGTTTTATAGTAGGTAGTTAACCTAAGGTAAGTAACAATATTCAGAACTATAGTATACCTAAATTTTGTTTATTTTTACTAAAGTTGAGAATATTAGTAGAATAGCTACATTGATATAAGTAATAGGAATGCATACTACGTACTTGTTTTGCCATACTTCCATGTAAATTATGGAAACTGGCATGCAAAGCAACATCAAGTCCATCTCAAATCTCAACCTACCTGTCATTTACACAATACTAAAATTAAACGTTTTAAAGAATAAGGGAATCTTTAATTGATATTACATAACCGCCATTTCAATGCGTTTCCGAAGTATCAAATATTTTAGAAAATTATATTATTTGTAGATCAAATGTATTCAATGTGCGTAATATTAATCAGTAATTAGCAAGATGGGAAGCCCAAGTCAATGGATGATACAGATTTATTTAAGGAGTACTTTTCTGTTGTTTCAATGATGAATAAAGGGTACAGTATGCAGTAAGCACCTACATAATGTTAAGGTTAAGACACAGAACAAAAATCGTTTGGAAAGCAAAACACAAACAAGACTTTTTCATTTTGGTTTATTTTCGATTATGTCATGCAATTATAAATACATATACGTTTAAAAATTTCAAATGTTTTTTTAAATAGAGTTTCATATATTATTATATGTTCTCATGATACATACATGAAATAGCCTTGGTTGAAATTTATACATTCTATTACTAAACAACCATTACTTCTGACTCTCATGGTAGCATTTATAGTTTCACATATTAATGTAATCTGTGTAAGGATTTATTAGAACAGAGTCCAGACTAATGGAGTACTACTAATAGAATTCATCACATGTTGCCTGGTGTATTCATCAGTACAATTTATTTTTAATACACTTTAGCATACTAAGGCATTTCCACCACAGCTTCATACAAAATAGTTTCAGGATATTTGATTATTTATTCAGGCTGAGAATATATGGATCTGTGGGTGTGGTGGTGTCAGTACATGTGGCTTGCCTGGGCTGGTCGTCGTCATTATTGATAGGCTGGATTGTGGTGTATAGTTGTAGTCTTGGCTTGTCTGCTGGATTTTGCCGAGTTTCTTTGCGATTATTCACAAACTGTCAGTTAGGTTGAGATGAACGCTGCATGCATATTGTAGTTGACGGACTGCTCCTTGTCCTATCTGAAGAAGTGGAAAATATTTCTTCGTAGATCTGTGGCTTGGCTATTTGCCCCTTTCAAAATCCACAATTCACATCAGATACTCACACACACATTCTAACACGTGATATTCTAAAATACATGCAGCAAAGAAGTGGTGGGTGAAGAAGCAAACCTATTCATCTATCAAACTATTCCCCCCACCACACCAACTCTCAAATCGCTTTCTTGCCTCGATCAAAATTCTGAGTGCACATAATAATCATTCTGCACACCCTTTACGCACATTCTCACTTAAAGTATATTCCCAAGATTTGCAAGGACCTGTGTTACTACACACTAGGCTATGTATGCAACTACACACTATGGCTGTGTATGCAACTACACACTATGGCTGTGTATACAACTACACACTATGGATATGCATGCAACTACACACTATGGCTATGTATGCAACTACAAAGTATGGCTATGTATGCAACTGCAAAGTATGGCTATGTATGCAACTGACATAATACAATAGTTTAAATGATTTTCAAACTGGTTCATACAACTACGCACTTGTCCCTTGTCTTGTCCCAAATATTTTTTAAGTTTAACTCGATTTTTCATGATTATAATGGTGTTTTAACATTATCGAAGAAAATCTTTTCCTGAGAAAATTCAAACATATATACAGAAGTACGAAACATTTCATTGTACATACAAATATTATTTATTTACGATATGAAAGATGTTGAAATACAATAACGTGTGTAGATAAATTTTATGTGGCTGATTTAATTATATTTATGGTATAACATCAGGTAAGCTGGTCACATTTAGGGCTGTATCATGATCTCCAAGTAGTTGAAAATGGAGAGTATAATATTATAATGTCTTGCGCTAAGTACTAGTCTATGTGTACCATGAAAATTGTCATCATGAAACCAGAACGCATTTTACTACACAATGCGTTTTGAGATCGTAAGTCAGAAATGATACAACTTGTGATGATATTATACAATGTAGTAGCATTTACGAAACTGTATACCAGCACATTTCTAAAGAAATGGGATTTTCATTCTTTTGAATTCCGTTGATAGTCTCAATCTTGTTTTCCATCATGTTCTTTGAGACAAATGGAGCACCATCAAAATCATAACTAAAGGAAATTATGACGGCGCACTGCTGATCTGGAGGATTCGTGTTGAATGAACAGCGTAAATGAGAGCTTAGTTTCACCACGGGGCTCATTCGACCATAAAGTATAATTTTGGGTGTAGGATTTCTTCACAAATTGAGGTTTAAGCACACCAATGACTTCGTCAATTGTATCTCCAAGTGCTCTTTCCTACATTTTCGTTTTCTTAACTATATTCTGTATAGAAGATGAAACTTGCTGTATGTATGAAACTGTAAGCCTTACCTGATTGCAACAAAAATGAGTTTCGTTGCTGCTGAAGCATCAATTACTTTTATATGTGTGAATTGTATTAGACAAATCCCTTCAGCATTATTGTTTGTGTATTGCGCTGGGCTTGCAAGATGAATTAATATTGTAGCACAGCACAAGTACGAGATGAATTGAATTTTGTTCTTTATTTCTTGCAATTCATTGTAGTTAGTATATATGTACTTACCTTTTATAAGAATTATTATTATTTGTCCACTTATCTTTTTATTATTATAGTGAAACTGATGTTCTCCCGGAGTACGAAGTAGGTAAAGTGCTACCTTGTTTGTATAGAATAGACAAAGACAGCCGTGGCTTGGACCACACCACAAAGATTAAGTTATAGTGTAGTACACATCCTGTGGTGAATACTACGCATCCTGTAGTGAATACTGGGACACTAGGAGGATGTGTAGTGTACAAGCTTGTGTATTGCAAGTGGGTTATATGCAATTTGGTGTTGGAGAGTATAAAATGTTGTGTATTTCTCAAGTCAAAGCTATGAATTGTCTTTTCATATAATCTCATCTTGTGTAATGTCTTGTAATGTTATATAATGCACTGTAAGTGTAAAAAGACGCTGACATGTACAGAAAATGTTTTTATGATGTACAGTGAGAATTCCTCAATTAGTTTTGCTGCCAACGCGGCAGACGCACAACATCAGTAATGTCCGCCAACTTTCTGTCCTTTACACTGAATTACTGCGTGAAGCCATTACGAACATTCACAGAACCCGTTTCGACTTCAATTCCACTTCCAAATCAGGAACATCTCCACTCAGGATATATAGCGGCTTCTCCATACTCTCCATCTCCCCCAAGGTTTATTGCTCGTAGAAAATAAAAAGATTGAAAGTTGCTCTTTGTCAAATGTGCCGGATTATTATTATGCATTGCCATTTTGCTGTTAAACCTTCCTCATATTTCAATGGGCCATAATATTATTTGAGTGCATGGAGAAAGGGGACGTAAAAGAAAAACTATGTACAGAACTTTAAGTTAGAAACTACACTGTTAAACACAATTTTATGGCAAAAGCTTGCGAAGAATGAACACTACTATAGTAAAAGTGAAGTGGGTGAGTGAATTACCAAAAATCCGACTTTTATCCAACTTTGCTTAATTCATTTTTGTAATGTTAGTAATTCTGTTGACGATTATTAAACAACTATTTAATTACTTCATTCATAAATATATAGGTTGTACTCTCATAAGAATCCGTTTGTGTAACTTGTTATGTTAGCTATGTATATACTACATTGCATATTATGTATGTAAAATTGTATAATTTATTTATGTTGTGCCATTTTAAAACGATGTAAAAGCAGTTGTTATAATGGGAGATTGTAGTTGTGATCTACTATTAGTTCACAATACAAATCGAACAAGGATTAATCAAACCCGATATTTTTCGAACACTATTTTACGAATTCATGGTTTCATACAGTGGTGGGTTATGCATCTACAACAACAACAATGTTATTGATTAATAGAAAATGATGAATAAATCCGTCACATTTTCAAATTGTACTTAATGTTTGGGCTTTTTGTGGACATATAAATTATATAAAGGACTATTTGTTGACAATGAATGTAGGACTTACCTAAAGCATTGTATACACATATCTATATCTCTATGTATAAGATTTGATATATATTATGCAATGTATCATGTAATATCTCATTCTTAAGCATCTATCATGTCTATGAAACTCCAATCTACGCAATAATATTGTTATTCCGAAAGTAAATGAATCGACAACTTCTAGAGAGTATACTGATAAATCGTACATTTCGAAGGACAGTGATTAATGAAATGGCCTCATAAAACCGTACATCTCTTGACCCCAAGTAAGTAGGTTCTACAAATAAATTCTGCTGGAGACCTTACGATAGCAAATTCACAATCTTCTTGTTCTGTTGCCAATATACTTATATTCGCATCTCAAATATACATGAATTCACAATGTGCTGATCAAATCTACTTCATAAGCAGGGCGAGATGTCAAGGACAACAAAATCTAATTTCAAATTAATGCCAATCTTTAATCTTACATACAACTGAGGTCTGAGACAATATTTATGCAATTCTCCCTCTACTCTTATACTCGTACTCAACATTGCTTGTCAACTGGTTAAATAATGTGACATGAAAACTTAATTTAGCAAGCAATTTTGACATTAGCTTGACACTTTTTCTCGAAGTCTCCATTCAAGTCACCAAAAATTTCATATTCATCATGCAAGGAAGTAATAGATCCAGAATTCAGAATGATTCAGGCGAACATAATATTATGTGTTTGGATTAGCCCAACTGTGTATACATGTAGTTATCAGATGCATTGAACAGACAAAACTCAAAGTAAGTATGAAGCACATGTATTACTACGTATGTACTATGTAGGTAGGTAGTGTTCCATAAAATACAGAGTCTCAAGGTAGTAAAACACTTCGTTCAAAGTTTTCACATTAAGCTAAATATTCTTACGCAATAATACAAATAGTCATAGTACAAAGACACTATAAATATTTTTATTATTAATTAAATTTCTAATAAATATTATATTAGCAGATCGAGTCTTGTATAATATTCCAATCCAGACAATAGAATTATCTAATGAACAACAAATCGAACTATTACTATTAAGGGGGTTTAATAATAGTTCGACCCCTAATTGAGAGGTCAATGTGGAGGAAAGTGGGCATTTTTTATACGTTTTTTCCAAGCGAATCCTGACTCTGCGGAGTAAGCTGGGGAGGGCTCAACGCTTCACCTAATCACCTGGCATATTTCGTGGCTCATAAACATTACATACTCAATTTTTCTGTACTGGGAAACATGACAGAGAAGGTTGTTTAAGTATTCGTAATGGAAAGAGAAAATGTTCATAAAGTAGTTTCAATTTTTTACCTCTATGCTATGAGTTATTTTTCAATTCTTTGAAATTTAGTTATTTTTACCCGAATAATAAAAATTCTAAACTCAATCCGCATTCTAACTTCCTAAATACGAGTTCATGTTCTTTTCGATAGATTTGTTTTAACAAAATTGCATTGATAATTCATAATATAATTCATATTTCGTAGAAGCTATATAGTGGCCGTAGTAGTAAACACGGGCGCAGGAGGAAGTGGACACCCTGTGTTTATGAATGATGTGTGTGTCAGAAAGGGCAAGGGATTGTAAGTAGAAGGGTGAGTGAATCTTAGTCAGCCGGTTTGGTTGTTATGCTGCGTTATGCTGAGTTGCCGGCTGGTTCCACTTTCACCATGAGAGAAAAGCGGAGAAAGTTCGCAACGATGTAGAAGGCACATCGATCCAGAGCAATATAATGCAATGATAGGGAAAGGAAGGCGTGAGAAGAGGCAAAGTGTGGCTTGTAGTCTCCTAGTGCACTTACACTACACACGCTAGTCCTAGACAGCCCAAAGAGTAGCTAAGCAAACGTTTTCCGTGGCAGGAGCTGTCCAAGAACACTCCATAGACCACACACTTTCATAATATGCGACTACTGATACCCTTCTCCACCATATAACCAGTACACTAAATGTCTACTCTTTTTCTCATCTCATCCTCTCCTCATCTTCTCTCCCATTTAGTGGTTAGCATTAGTCAAACATATACTCAACTCTTACACATATCTTCTAGACCCATCCACTCAAAAGCTGAACACAATCTTCCACACACAACTCCTTCTCGCTATCCATAAATGCTATAGTGCTATCTCTAGTAGTATGCTCGTCGCTCAAACAAAAAATTCTTCTCAGCTGTACAACTTGCTAAGTCTACGACCAAATTGCGGGTGTCTGTTTAAATTTGCGGACTACCTTATATTATACACCTACATTTTACATTAATACAAACTGCCAACCATGTCATTCTCAGCTCACTTCTATTAACTACTATTTCTATACACCACACAACTCAAATTACATAAAGCTCACTTCACACACAAATAAAGGTAAAAGTTCATCTAAAATGCTCATTGTAAGAATAAACACTGCAATGTGTATCCACCCGAAAAGAAATAGTAATAAACAACATTTCTATGTATCTTAGCACATCTGCAAAATATATACAATAATAGTTCCTACTATGTAGTAGGTATACATAGAGAAATAATTTGTTTATAAAGTAAATATACAACTGTAGGATAATTCTAGGAAGATTGCAACTAGGTACTTAAATGTCTTCACCAATTTCATATGTACTTGTCTCACGAACGAGAATGTTTATTTGTGGTTTATTATGTCAATGGAAGTGGAAACAGAGGGACTGAGAGTGTTTATAGTGTGCATGTACTAAAATACTATATCAAGATCTACTCCTAGAGTATCTTCATATATTGACTACGCACATACATACACACAATTTAAGATGAAAGCTGTAATGACAAGGACAATGACATGAAAACAAGAAAATGTTGATGGATCGAGAGAAAGAGAGAAGTGGAAGAGCAATAAAGGAGGACACGACACGCTGCTATGCGGCTTACTACAAATACAAGCTACTTGGAAAGATGAGAAAAACTGAAAGCTCTTGTGTAGGAGACTTGCTACGCTTTTCCTGTGTGTGTCGTTTCAAACGACATAAATCCATAAAGATAAGTATTCAAGTCCATCTATTAACTCAGGAGCTGCTACATGCTGTGTCCCACCAATTTCACTCTATGCAACTAAAACTACTATCTGTGTGTACTACTGTGAACTATACTCTATAACATAATACATAACACACTAATACAGTTGAGCAAAGATAAGGACCTGCAATGGTTGAGCTTGACTTGCCTTGCTTTGCCTCACTGTGACTCATGTTATCAAAGTGAACTCAAGTTGGCTAACTCCACACTTATCATCACACTGCCATTTAAATACAGGATTCCCTTCGACATTCCGACCGCAATAAATCAGTCGCATGTCTTCTATCCGTCTTGCTACATTTATTTTATGTTTTGCCTGTCTGTTTCTTCTCCCTCTCGTCTTCACTTTACTCACTTCACTTTCACTCTCCTCACACAAATATTCTCATTCCTATTTTCGACTTGGCTTGATTTGCCTCGTAATTCCATCACCCCAAGCCATCCCATCTTTAAAAGCCGTCCAACTCCAAACAGTGTCGTGTCGTCACGAGGACAAAGGCAGATTCTTTCATTGTCTGTCTTTACCTCATTCTGTGTATTATTATAAAAGCAGAGAAGTATTAGCTTTTAATAATGTGTAGGCTAAAGTGTAATATAGTAGTGTATACATAGTGTGTAGTAGGAATTGTCATTGTCATTGTATTCTTTGGTTGTCTATTTCGATAATGCAGAATTTAGAGAAGACAGTATTAGTTTAGTATGTAGTTTTGTTTGTATAATTTAGTACAAGAGGGGATTTAGCTGAAGTACATTAACTTTAGAAACAAACTCAAATCCCTTTTGTGTTGACACAAAAGAGATGACAATTCAAGAAAGAAGATAATCTTGACAGAACTGTAGTAGTGCACAGAATGAAAAGAAAGAAAGTGAAAATAGGGAGAGGAGGAAGTTGTTTAGAATGGGGTTTGCTTTGGGTTTGGCCTCTGTCTGTGATGTTTTGCCTGGTCTGTTCTGTTGTGCCTCTCTCTCACACATTTTCAGATATCTTGAGCTATTGACTTGAATGGTTTCTCTTAGAATGGAAAGGCTACGTAGAGTTCTCATGGAAATCCGTCAGTGTCACGGAATAAGCGATCACTCATGCCACTTTTTATGTTCACTGAATTTCAGAGTCCAAATCCCTTCCTTCGTCAACTCAACTCGTCTTATTTTCTTGGACGTTTTCATGCTAGAAAATAATACAATGTGCTGTACAACCGCTAAACACGGAGCCAATGATAAAGCGAACACTTATAATGCTAAAAAAATCACATGTACGTTATATATCATCGTTATGCAATTAAGACTTAAAAAATACTACTAGGTAATTGAATAATATTATTGATACTGGTCATATGAACGTAGAGTTTATGGGTGTTAAAATCGTCATGACTTAAATCAAGGTGATGTATTAAGGAACCAAGTTTTTATGTGAATCTTACATTAAGTAAATAATCCTTAAGACTATGAGTCTATGTAAGTAATGGTAGTACGGTATAATAAATATTAGCAGTTTACTAGTAGATATATTTAAGCACAAGGTCGTAATGTATGAGATGCCTTTGTGTTTGTAAGTTTGGCTAAGCTGCTTGAAAGTGTCCAAACAAAGAAATGGCCTGTAGGCTGCGAATAGAAAATGTAGGAAGTAATCCATAAGTCTCTGAGTTTATTTTCATATTTTAAAACGTTTCTCCTGTCAACACCTCGCAAACTTGATTAGTATTTATATAACTTTCAACCACACCGCACCATGCAATTGTTCATGTAGACATTATTATTATTACTGTTAACATTATTATTATTTTTAGTTAGACATTGTTTATATTGGTAATAGTTGTATTAGTATGTATTTGGGATTGGAACAATCCAAAGTTCAGTGTAAGTTGTATGTATTCATGTACTTTAGTAGTATTCGTAGTATTCAGCATATTAAGAGGTTCATATAGGTTTAGTAGGTATGTATATAACACGTCTAACACACCATCATCATCAGTGTAGTAGCTATGTGGTAATAATAATCATTCAATTAGCCTACTTAATTATTTACAATCTTATAAGTACAATTTAATGTGGGTTAGTTTTTATTTGTATTTAACGACACCATGTGTATATGCGTGTGTGTGAGTTGACAGTGTGGATCTTGTCGGGATGAGTAGCATATATAGATTTAAGTAATGTAATAATCAATAATAATAATTAACATCATCTATACTCTATGTCATATCATACAATCATAACAATAATCTTATTTTTATCTAAAATTACGGGTTGTCATTATTTATGTGTGTGTGGTTGGCCTTACTGTATATAAATGGGCTTGCGGTGATGTTCATTTCTTTAGAATATTACTAGGTATTTATATACAAATTGTTTAGAGTTAAGATACGCGTACATTATACGGAAAGGTCAGCAGCAGCATCTATGTACGGCAGTAATAAAATTCGGTGTCAACAATTAACAGTAATATAATAACATTATTCGTTATTGTATAATATAATATCATCATCAATATCAATATAAATAATATAATATTGTATAAGTGTTACAGAGTTTTTACACAATTACAAATACAGTGTGTTGTTGTTGTGATTGTGAAGTGTGATCAAGTATAATACATACAACGTGCAAGACAAGACAAGACAATACACAGGAATCGGTGTACAATTAGTTAACAATGCTTAGAGTTGTACATTAGGCAACAATTGTCAATAAAAAGACAGGCTCAAGAATCAATAACATCAATGTGTCCGGATTTTCAAGTGCAGCAGTTAGTTTTATTTATTCATCCTAAATTAGTAGCAACCCTTTTTGTCTCTCTATATTTAAGTCTTTCTTAACATTACCGAAAACCTGTAAAGTCCTAACCTGTTTTCATATCTCTTTCATGTAATTTATAAAAGATGAACCTAAGTATATTAATAATGTGTTAACAATAAAAAAACTGATTTCGAATAATCTGATGAAATTATTACATTGACGAAATTACAGGTTGGTATTTAAATGACTGTGGAATGCAAGTATTTCATTTTACTAGCTAAATATCTCTGTTAACCGGATTCTCTCTCACAGTAAGTTGTAAGTATATGTAGTACCTACCCTAGTACCTGCATTATTGCATAACTACAATTAATATAATAACCTGCATTTGCGTATGGAAATCTACTTCAATAGTACAAATGTCTAGAAACTATTTATTTCATATACATAATATATTAGATCTAGGGCTGTCATTATGTATGAATTCCTTGAATCAAAGTGTATTTAATATTACAATTACAGCTCTAATATTCCTCCGTACATATTTAGGTGTCTAATGTGGTTACTACATAATATTGCATCTGGTGGAAAGTTATAATTGATTCACAACACATTACCTATTAAGTATCATGTATGTATTATTGTGCTGTCTTTGCAATTTCATCCCAGTTCATCATTACTTGAGAATCATTATATTACATTGTGTTGTGAGTGAAGAGGCAAAGTGAGACAGACTTTGAAATTCTATTAAAATGTACACTAAAACGGGAAATATTTAAAAGAAAGGATTATTTTAATTGTGGAACTAGAAAATAGTGGTTTATGTACTGTAAATAGAATAGTATCAGTTAGCATTAGTAATTAGTTTATAAATTGAATATTGTAAAATGGAACAGGTTAGAGTTTAGTAATGGTACATTTAAGTATAGTAGGATGATGTGTGTCGCACAATTTACTTGTAATACATATACACGATCAGAAAATATCAGACCTGCTGAATAAACTGGAATTGTGTATTGTATTGTGTAAGTGTACATGGCCTAATGTCCCTCATCGATTCAATCCTTAATAGTCAAAACAATTTTTCGTATTCTAAATGACCTTTTTCCACTTTCTATCTCTTACTTCCTATTATTCATATTGGCATACGTAATAAAACTCTAGTTTTCATTTTTGTGTAATTAATTATGTCCCCATACCATTCCCTGTCTTATCTGTACTGTCTAGTTATTATTCTCTGTGCCATAGTATGTGGAGACTCCTATTTGAAACACTAAAAATGCTTATGCTATTTTTAAGTCTTAAATAAAACTACTTGCTAGCACTACATCATGTATCTTTAATATACTTTATGTAGTACAACTAATTTGAGTTATAAATAGTAATTGTAACACTGTGTTTCGCTCATTTATATTCATTTTGTCTTGTCTTGTTTTACACGGTTAGTTAAAAATGTATTTTGAATTACGGATGCAATTGCAATCACAATTGCACCCGTATATTTGAGGAAATCTTGAAATAACCTTTGTATACAACTACCAACTAATATTTAACTAACAATAATGAATAACTATGTAATATAATTTATGTATAGCACACATCATGTAATTATCCTAGTAATAATTTGTAATTAGTCTAGTAATAACAATAAGAATGTACATGTATGTAAATGAGGTTAGGGATATATGTAGTAGTATTGCGTGTAGACGTATTTACAAGAATCAAATTGAATTCCCATAATATCAATTTTCTCACAAGATTATGAAAGGAAAGCAAAAAGTCTTTGAGTACTACGTGTACCTATGGACTTATTCTATCACTTGATTGACGTTGTCAACAGTATTGTATGTAGTAGTAGTATTTTATGACTCCGAAATGCTTTCACAGCCTTAGTTACACTTTATACTCTAAATCAAAACTGCATATTTATATTCGTGTCATGAATTCTGGTGTGGGTTGGGGAGGTATAAATATTTTTACGATTGTATTGTATAACATTATGTAACTATGTAGGTTGAATAAACAATGTGAGCTTCTATAGTAAATACATAATACTTAAGTAAGTAACAATACTTAGTATTTACTTAAGTTTTTATATGTATGATGAAGGTCACAGCTTACAGCTTTCAACCTCGAACTGTAAACATTGAAATTATTAGTCGTTCCAGTAAGTTATTGGTTGCATGTATAGCAATAATTTCATCCTTCGGCCCTATTTTTGGTTTCCTTTGTGTTGTTGTGTAGTGTGATTTGTAAATGTCGTTATGTATTCAAAAGTTGTCTTTGTATTCTCCTGTGTTTTGCATGTGTTTGTGTTGGTGGAATCTCAAGGTATAAATTCTTCAGGTATTTCCATTTGATAATATCCTTACACTTGTAATGATTAAAAACTAACTTTAACAACTAACTATCCTATGTATATCTGTGGTATATTTACACTGTGTTGTAGTAGGAATTTCTTGTCACGACCGCACCTTTTGTTGCTTTTAAAAATTTTACATACTAACTGTATATATTTACAAATGACGAATTGAGTTTCTGAATGTCCCTGTTTTGCTTTGGCTACAGATTGCTTTTACTTTACAGTAGTAATTTACGCTCACAATAGTTTATTAAGTGCAACGCACAGCCATGAGTGTCTTATACTTACATAGTATAATTTATTACAGTATAATAATAGTGTATAGTATTTAGGGGTACAGTGTAAATAACTCTATACCCTCAACAACCAACAACAATGACTTCCATGTATACAATTAGAAAATAGTATGTCGAGTACCTAGTTCATTTATCCGTACCTTGTAAGTATTTATTATTGGTACTAGGTACTCACTTTCATTTGATAGTAATTAACTATAGAATAGCAAATCCGGTTTTACTTGACATTATGCAAGCATAATTTCATAATGTAAATCTTCAAAGAGGGTAATCGGTCCAAGTATAATATAAGTAAGTATACAAGTATACAATACAAGGAATGAGAGTTTAGAGAAAGAGAGAAGGTTTAAAGGTATGTATGTATTTGTATGTATATTGTATGTAAAGCAGCATGCATACTAACATTGGCATTAGAAACGTTATATGTATTTATGTATGTGTTAGACTCTACGTACAGAAATTCCCACGTAGTATTTACGTAGGTCGAAAGTAGGGAGAGTCGTCCATACCGCGCTTAGCTTAAGAGGTTTGAATGAGCGAGTGAAAGTATTCTTTAGAGAAAGTTAGTTAAACTTTGTTTGTTTCACAGCTAAACTTCCCTGGCAATTATTTATTAATCCAGTTAATTATTCAGCTATGATGTGATGATTAGCCTTCTGTCTATACGAGAGCCTCTCCGGGTCGACAAGAAAACTCACAGAAAAGCAAAGCGAAGCAACTTCACTTTTCTTCCTCCCTTCACCACCTACACATTCTTCTTCCCAACTTTGCCTGACTCTGCCATGCCGCTGACTCAACTTCGGTTCTCTCCCTCTGCCTTGTGCCTGGCTCTCTTTTTCTATTACCATCCTGTGCTCCTGACTAACTAAGCAGATATGTAATAGTGCATAGTACGAGTAGTGTGTGCCTCTATGAATTATTTCCTTGAAATATTTATCTTCCAAGCCCTCTAGGCTCTCTTTATCTCCAATTTCACAACGCCCTGCAATGCACACGTAGTGTCTCAATTGTTTTCTTTGTTGCTTTTTCCCTAATTGCTTATTTTTATACAATTCTCTAATTGCAACTCAGTTCTGACGTACGTACCTATTAAGAGTACTATGTATAGTCAATTTATCTCAATATGCGCTCTTGTATAATTTTTTCCGCTTTAGGCTTTACTAATAATGATCCTAATATATTCTGAGTCTGACAGCTTACGTAGTAAAAATTCAACAGTAAACAATAATATTATAATCACAATCATTGTTTCTTCTCTGTGTAGCTTTTAGTGTTAGAAAAAGTAGTCGATATTTTGTACACAGTTTTGCACACTCTAAGATAATAACCTTCAATACATTCTAATAATGTAAACAAAACTACAATGAAAGAATACCTACTACATAGTAAAGGTATTACACGAGTGTAACACTCCTCCCTTACTATTACTACACCTACTATTACTACACGTGTACAAAGTTTACTCGTCCAACTAAACTAAAGTGAAAATGACGGGTTTTGATGATAATGTTGATGATCAATCATCATGATAGAGTGAACACACACACATACACACATTGGAGTCTTTCTTTCAGAGAGAAACTGCTTTCTTTATTCGACTAGGTATCTCTCAATGCTCTTCATATTGTCTTGCTTATTGGCGGCTCGCGCGGTATGTGACTCGCAGTACTTTTACATACATAAAGCAAAGGTGTATGTTTTATACAGTGTGTGTGTTGAGTGTGTGTAGTACTTAGTGTTTGTTGAGGTGATGAGGATTCTGTATGAGGAGGAAAAAGGAACATGTGTGTCTGTGTGAGTAAAATGTGTTGTAAAATGGGATAGTGTGTGGCGGTAGTTTGTAAATTGACAGGAAAGGAAATATTGGGCTAATAGGGAAGCTATATCCACATTTAACGGTTAGGTGTGTTTGTGTGTGGAAAAACGTTAACTGAGGTGTATACAGAGACAGATAGGTATAATGTTACATATTTGAGTGTGTGTAGCAGTACATGGTAGTAGTAGGAGTATGTAGTTGTCGTAGGAGTTGCCTTTGTTGAAAATGTGTAGCAGTTGGATGTTGGAGTAGCTAGGAGTCTTAGAATGTGTTATTATGTCATAAAATGCATGCAAGTATTCCATAGGTAGGTATAGTAGTGGCTGCTAGTAATTCTTTCATGTCTCATTGGATTCTTCCATTGCACTGGTTGGCTGACTTGGCAATGTAATCGAATACTAACATTTTGAGTGCTCTCTCTCTCCTTTCTTTTCTACTCTTCTTGTGCAATGTAACAGGAGCAGGAGTGTGCTGACTCTTTATACATTGTATTAGTACACCTAGTATTCGCGTATGGCTTCCTTGTATGCTTTCCGACGGTTTCCTAAGGTAAATATGCCGTAAGCTGGAATGGAATGGTTAATGTATTCCTTGTATATGTTCTTGTGCCTACATAGATCAAATTTCTCTGTTCAGAGTCGTAAATTTCGGTATGAACTTGACTAATTTGAAATTTGAGTTTCCTTTACTACATTACCGTTACGTACTGCCACTCTCCTACTAATATTACTCCTACTACCACATACTACTGCATTCCATTCCACTATGTAAGTATGTGCATAGTATTCAGTGCAACCCTGCTACTTTCTTGTTAGTAAGTAAGTAGTTCACACTACTACTGCTAAACCCGTCATGTCTGCTAATGTTATACAAGGAATAAGTTTATAATGGTATGATGGTTGTGAGGTATTTGTATATAGGAGCCTACTTGTATATTGGTATTAATGCTACTTGTAATAAACTCAGGCTTGTCTTAAGCTGTTTGTTACACGTTTTAATACATGGTTAGAGAGAAAGAGGTATACGTAGGTATATTACTACTAGTAGGTAGAGGTATAGGTAGATTAAAGCTACGTAATACGTAGGTATTATACAGACTGTAATAATATTCAGCAGATTTGACTTTATGCCGTCAGTTGCTTGCTTGCACTGCTACTACTAGTACTAGTTAGTTCGGTTTTCTTCTTTGGCAACACATTATAGTACTTAGAGTTTTTGTCTTCACAAACATATTACTACTTGTACAACTACGTGTGTTTTCGTTGAAGGTAGGGTAGGGTAGGGACAACCTCTACACCATCTTGCACAGTTATTTAGTTATCTCGTGACTATAAATTTGAAAAGACTTAATGTATTCTCCTGAACTGCCTTGTCTTTACGTTTTTACATTGCTTCCTATCCGTATTTTCGACTAAGAGTTGTAATGTTAGGTTAGGTATAGAGGAATTTGTAATCTTTTATACGTATGTTGTAAGTAGTAGGTATAGGTAGGTGTATGTATTGTAAAAGGGAAATCGTACAGTATACTACGTAGCTAGTTGAGAGAAAGAGGTGAGGATTGAGGATAGTCGGTGGGTACTAATTTTCAAATGAAGACTTACATTATTTTTATTTGATGCTGTCAAGGGAGCTACATACAAATCAGCTCGCTGTAAGTAAATCACGAGTCAAAATGGTAAAATCCCTTTTCACCATAGCCTTATATTTCCTACCGTTTTGCTTTTAACAACTTCTTAGCTATGTCTGTATGTATGTATGTAATTATGTGTGTAACCTAAATATCTTTATTTTCACACTTGGCCTATAAATGTCTTACTTAACCTACAGTCCTCTAACTATGCATATATCAGTGATTTATTTTATTTTACTGCCCTGACGTACTTTCATAATAATTGCTTACACCACGTTAGTATTAATATGATTTATAGTACACGTTTATTATTATTTTTAATGTATATTTCCTAGCTACAGTATGCTTTTTGGTAATTGTGTTGTGATGTGATAGTTTTCATTTTATATTAGAAACTGAGCAATTGTCAATCTTTCTCAGAAATGAAAGACATCTTAGAAAACTCTTGGCTATTAGCTAATTCTCTCTCTGTCTCAATAATAACTGTTTGTAATTGTTGATGAAGATATTGCTTAGAGTAGTATTATGATAGTATGTACATAATTGTAATATATAATAATATACTGTTACTTAACGTGTTTACTTTATAGCGTGTTGTGTCATCGTCTTCAACAACATCATCAATCATACACACAAAGTGAGCGTACGCATACAAAAGTTGAAGTTGTATAAAACACCGGAAATTAAAAAAGAATGCTTTCGTAAAACAGGGAATAGTCACAGTAAGAAATAGCATGTCTTGTGTACATGTGTGATATTTCATTTATTGCCAAAACTTATTAGTTATATTGTTCTTGCTCAGAAAAGAAACATTTACATGATATAATATGTAGAGGAAATCGGAAAAGATTCAAGTTTTGTATTACATACTTGTGTTGTATATTTGGACGTAAAGACTTATTGGTAAATATTGTTTTTTACATATTTATATGTATACATATACATAGAACGTGAGTACATAAATCAAACACTATTTAGAACAACTTGGCGCAGTAAATCATTTTGCAGCTCGTTAATTGATTCTCAGTATATTAGCACATACATATAATATTATTATATTGCGTTTCAAAAACATGAATATCGTTTTGGACAGGTCGAATACACAAGTGTACCAGAGAAAGTGAAAAGGAAAAGAGCACTTGCAACTACACACACACAACATACTATTTTATTTTACACTATACAGAGAAAGAGAAGAGCGGAGTGTGTTTACATTGTTTGCTTCGTGGTCTGTTGCTCTGTTTTGGTAAGTACACTTTGAAGTCGCGGGCGAGCAGACCACATTAATTGTAAGTTGGACATGTTGCTCCGCAGTCGAAGCACGATCCTGTTTACTTTCTCTAGGCTACTGTGTACGACGAGTGGTCCGTTTTCACATTACACTGTAACCTATGATCTTTAAAATTGTGTGAAATGGGAGAATAAAGTAAGATTAACTGTGAGCGAGCAACTAGGCGAGTAATGATAAATTTTGTGAGTTATTCCTTGAGATATTAGAAAGAGAGGTTGAGAAGGTGAAAGAAAGGGCAGGGGAACTATTGCTGCAGACACTGTTGGATTTCAAACCTTGGACAATACGAATATACGACCAAAAACTACAAAAATGACGTATTTAGCGACGAGAGTGTTTCAGAGAGAGAGTGAGAGAAGAGGCAAGATATAGAAAAAGGAAAGGAGGCGACGCTGGGACAGGTTACATTATCAGATGAGGCAAGGACATAGCGACTCTGTGTATTAAATTTTCACATCCCTTTGATTTTATCGTATTATAAGTACAAAAATATTATGCTACTGTAAATATTTGAGCAAAATCGTAAAGGTGTGTTCATTTCCAGCACCTACGGGACAAATCAAAATTCAAAGCCAAATACAAAAGGTGGGCACGGGCACGGGCACGATGTGTGGACTGGCTGGGCGTGTCAAACACCTGATAGGTAGGTCACGCCGGACAAATTAGCCAAAACTTGCCCTGTTTTCAAATGTTTTTTCATTAAATCGACTGTATTTTTTAGTAGTTAGTTGTGGTTTGTTATTTTTTACGGTGTTGCTTTTGTGGTTCAATGTTTTTCACAATCATTCTTCTCAATTTTGAGTTTGTTTTTTGTTGAATATCTACTACCTCATGTGTTTTGTCTGTGTGTTCTTTAGTAGTTAGTAGTATATATGGGAAAATATCACAAATTTGGAACACTAGTTGAAAACATGGAGATGAATTCATAAAAATTACGTATTCATGTAAATAGAGAGTCTGTACATGTAGTAGTAGGAGCAGTATACAATTTCATGTCGTGTCTCTGTCAGTGGCCGTTCCCCTTTCCGAGGGGTGGTAGTTTTATAGTTTTGTATGTAAATATTACTTAGTATCTGTATGTGATTTTTGATGTGGTGTTCTCATATAGAGCATGATAGTAGTATTATTACTATATGGTAGGCTGGACACAGGGTTTCAATTTAAATTCGTGTATGTTTATGTATTATGTGGTTATTTGCACACGGGTTTGAAATCCAATCATATCTTGGCAATAATTACACACAATTGGCCATCCAGCTGACATGCATGACATCAGAGAACATGACATGACATGCCCTCTGAATCGACATCATCAAATTGCTTCTTAGAAATATCCTTCAAACTCTTATTCAAAAAACTAAAGTATAATCCGAATGTCTTTTTATTCACATTTTGTATTAGTAGTTTAGTTTAGTTTTAGTAGTAAGTACGTACGTACATTCCTAAAAATTAATTTGTATATTCTTCCTTGAGAAGAACACTCATTCATTCTTAGCAATGTATAACGATCGCTGTATATTCGCTAACTAACCTTGTAAAGTCTACCTATATTTACTCATTACGTTATCCCGTTATCCCATCATTTCGTTAATCTATGTCGTTCTTATGTAAATACAATAGGTACCCTTAAATACAACAGAAACTTTCACCATTTCACCAGCGGTATCATAAATTACCCGAATTCATTAACCAGAACTTTGTCCTTGGAAGCAAATGTACTGTATTGCATTGTACTGTGAAAATGATCTCAATAATATTTTTGTACTAAAAATTAACTGTCAAAAACTTTAATATATTCACTAATTTCCTACACAGTACTGTGAGAACTTTCACAAAATTAATGTGAAGTGAAATATATCTGTAATCAAGATTAAAACGGAATACTTTTGTCTTTCAATTTAAATATCAATTCAACCAATTGTACTCATTACTCACTCAATGCCATTAGTTTTAGAGAACAGGGGGATTATATATCCAGGCACTGGAACTGTGTGTCTTTGCCGATTTAGTACTTTCTCTCACATACACTAATTCGTTATTTCATCGTAAATAAATACAATCTGATATTTCCACTTAACGTAACAAAATAAGCCCGTGGTAACTTCATGTATATCTGTATACAAACATACAGCCTTCTTATAACATTTGCCTTACAAAAACACAGAAATGTTACATTCGTATGTGGAGCAAATGCGGAGTAAATCCACCTGACAGAAATCCGGCATGAATGGCTTCATATTTTATTATATTATTCAAAAGGATGACATTAGTCTGTGTTGCCCATGTCAATTTTATTTCTCTTTTGGACATTCCATGACATTTCCACTAATTAAAATGGAATTCAATTTGTCACTAGTGTACAATTCCATTGTGTAACCGGCAGGAAATACTCAAAAAACTTTATGTACTACATGCATACAAGATACAACTGTGTATAATATATAACACATAGCACCGGATATATTTAGTACCTATCGTACAAAAGTAAAGTGTGAGCAAGGTTTTCTGAAATTGACAACATCATTGTGGAAAATCAGAGTGAGAGAAAACTGGCCTTGGACCAGGCGTAAGCAAGAAGACAGAAGAACAAGTTTATCTGTTCCACCATCGGAAATACAATACTCCTATACGTGAAATGAAAGGACGAACGACGGTGAATGGATAATACTAATAATGCCATCAATTTTGACACCTGGCCCACAGAGATAATAACATAAAGTAGCACGGGCTCTTTATTACAAGACTACCTACATAGGTATTACTAATATACAGCTACTCCAAACAACTATCGCCAGCAACACAATTTCTCTCAGCCTTTCCACCAACAACGTTATTAGCTAATGAAACTCGACTATCTGGAATGAGTCAGGAAAATGAGATGAGATATGTATGGTAATAGTAGACAGACAGAGAGAGTGTTGTATACTGCACTCATCATATCATCTACTCCTCCAGTCAGCACTGTTGGCGGACAGTTCATTATTACAATGATGAGTTTCAAGAGAAATGCACTTCCATACTATTCCCTATTGTTATCCTGTCGCTTTCTCTCACCCCAATCTCTGTACATGGTGTAACCACTCACGACTATATACTTACTGTCATTAACCAACCAAATGTGTACTACCACTTCTCTACCTTTACTGACTTTTGAGTGTGATTGAACGGGAGTGAAAGGATTCTATTAAGAGATGTCCTGAGAAAGGAAAAACAATGAAAGTTAATGTAATAGAAATATTAAAGGAGATCATAATTTAGAATGACTTGGCTAAATTGGGCTGAGACCAATGTTTTCAATTTCCAATTGTGCCATTCATTTAGCTTAATAAATGGTCTGTATAATGTATAAATAATAATAATTCTTGTAAACCATAAGCAAAACAATAATTCCACATTTTGGTGCACATATTTGTTATCTACATGCTAGGAAATTGCTTGCTTTAAAGTAAAACAAGCCAATTTTAGTTTGTTTCCAACCCATGTTATAATTAAAGCTTAAGATCACAGAAGAAACATTTACGAGCCATTTTTCTTATATCAACTACAGAGCCTGAAATCATCTGCAAATTTTACTATGTACCAAAATTAAATCATTTATAATATATTTTTCTCGGCACAGTAATGATAATAATTGCAAGACAAATTTAATTATGGGTAAATATAAAAATTTGGATTCATAAGTGTCGTTGATGCAGTTAGTCAGTTGAGGACATTAGAGCCAGTGCAGTATGACGAAAAGTAACAATAATAATAATTACAAATGTTAGGTTAATGAAGGTGGTGGTACGAGGAGAAAGGTTAGAGCCTAGTGGTTTGAGCAATTAGTAGTCAAGTTGAATAAACTGTAAAGGAAATCAGAAGTGTATTACGGCTACAGCCTGCTTTCTCTCTCTTGCTACTTATAGCTCGTATATACAGTACTTACAATGCACACACTCACAAAAGTACAAAGTAGCGTATGTTTGAACTTAGCGATTGAATTGGGTAACATCCTTGTTCAAGTCAAAGTGCTCCGTTGTACTTATAATACAGTGGAGAAATGCTTGGAACGTGGAAATTAGATGAAAATAACAAATCTGGGCGAATGATTCTGTGTGTGTGTAGTTGGTGAAAGGGTTAGAGAGAAATCAAGTGTGCGCAAACATTCGGTTATTAAGTACAGTACTTGTGTGAGAAATTTTCCTGTGTGCTCCACTCGAGCAAGCCGCAGCCAAAATTCTTCGTACAGCCCATAAACAAGACATTAAATCTGAAATTTACGCCATCACAGAACATATGCACAGCACAGCACATACATCTCTCTTTCCTCACTCCTATTTCATCCCAGGTTCATAGCTCTAATGACCAACTAACAAATATTCCCAGAGTGAATGATTGCCCGCTACACTCACTGCCTCACTCCTACAGCACTGTGTTCGTTGAATTTGAATTATTGCTCGAATGAGTTCAATACACAGCTCCTAATTAGACTTTCTCGCTCACGTAGTCACACTCACTAATGTAATTTACTCAATTATTATGATTGATTTGACTCAAACCTCCAGTTCCTTTATATTTATACACTCACTCCCATTTTCCATATACACTTTCACAACAATAGAGATAATGCAATGCTTCCGCAATGCAAAGACAAACGAGCTGGCAAGATACTGGTGTAACTCATTTTGCTTCTTTACATTAACCTGACAATACATATAAGTCACTCATCAACAAAACGCTCATCATCATACAATAGCGTATACCACATCGGTGCAGCAAATGTATGTACCTAGTATATATGTACTACGTACAACATTATAATTCCTGTGTCGCTGTCTAAACAAGGGGGAGCTCTGCCACAAGCAACCCAGATCAAAATTCTCCAACCACATTACTGCACTGCATCATCTTAATTATTACAGTGAACATACATTATGAAATCGCACAGACGCAACCCTTCCCATCTATCCGCTAAATGAATATACGCAAAATTATAATGGATGAACCAGAGTCATGGGTGAGGGAAATGAATAAAGTACCCAGACTAACTCTCTCGTGTAAATTTATTCCAATTATAATGCAAAAGCTTGCATACACTATATAATACGCTGCACAAACTTCTTCCAAAACCATTCTTAATGTTACGGATCAGTTCTGTGCAGAAATCCCTTCAACAAAATTTTACATGCTAATTTTTCCACTGCCTGTATTCAATAGTGAAACACTCGGCAAAATATTTAATACATAATTGTTACAAAGCTTAGGAAAAATAAACAATAAATTCTTTGAGTGAAAGTTATTATCAGGCTTTGCTTTTGACTAAACAATTCCTTTAACGTATTTTGGTAAGTGTAAAAAAATGAAATAATTCGATTTGCCATCATACTATCATTCTCGAATTACACTAATAATTGTAGCTGATGACACAAGCGGAAATAAGAGTTGCTACATTCAACCTAAACGGAGGAGTCTGAATGCAATTGTGTAGAATGAGAGAAAATATTATACTATAAATGGTATTGAGTGAGTTATTGAGTCTTTTGACTTGTGACTCTTCTACATAATATAAAACATTGTCACTATGTTTTGACTTATCGTTTGTGTACACTCCATCACAGATTTTACACTACAATACAATGATCTACAGTACAATGCTCTACAGCGTACAATCCCCGTGTTTGTATGACAGTCAGTGAATCCCTGGTTTGAAAACTATAAGAATAAGCTGCTGAACTTGTGCTGCATACGTTTAGTATGTCTTCCTCCTCCCATGCACTTTCACGCATTGCACGTTGTTGATTTACACAGAATGAGTGAAATCCTTGTCTAGGGACAAACTGACTGTGTTTCTTGGGTGTGCTTTCCACTTTGAATTCTGTTAATATTATTTGGAAAGTTAAAATTAGTTAAGTCTGCTGGTTGAAAGGAGAGCTCTTGTCTTGCCTGTTATCATGTTATGAATAACGAGCGCCTTCCTCTACTAAAACTACCAGTAGTGTAGTGTACTAAGTAACTTTACAATTACTTAGTCTGTATACTTACTCACATACATCCCTACTCGTGTATCATTATATGTATGTGGTATCTCTCAATCTATCTCCAGTAGTAGTTTAAGACGGGCAAGTAACAAAACTTACATTAGATTTATTCTTGTTTAACTACAAATGTGTAATCTTACATTGTCTACTTACCACATAGGTACATAGTGTATAGGTAGTCACTTTCACATACTTTTATACAGTACAGTACAAGTAACTACTTATGTAATACACTACATAGATACGTAGTCTATTGTTATAAGATGTTTGTTGTGTGTCTATTGAACCTATACTCTATGCGAGAATATTTCTAGAATTGTATGTATATAATTGTATAATATTAATGTAGATGTATATAGTAGTAGTATGTACATTGAGCTACCTTACACATTACATACACAAACACGATCCTACTAATAACGTCGGAGTCTCAGGGATATAATATTTGTCTACCTTAAACAACATAATACGAGTTCTAATGTCTGTAGAATACTTTCTCTAGTTGTAACTGTAGTATGTACGTAGTACTTTGGTTTACTTTACGCTTTATGCATCCTCACCTTCCATCCCTGTTGAGAATTCATATTTTATGTGCCTTTCTTATTATTCATATTTATAAACACTCTCTCACTCATTCTCCTTCCTATCTTCATTAGCTTCTTACTTAGTTAGTTTTCGTGCTACATAGTAGTTAGCCTGTGCTACAACGCTACTTATCTTATCAGTATGAAACAGTTTTAGTAGGATGTGAGCTATGTAGTATTGTTGTATGCAATATAGTAGTATGGTAGGTAGGTATATTTGGTTGAGGAGCTTTCTAAATACCTATGCACATATACAATATGATAAAACGTGCACTACTACACTATCATACACAGTACAAACATTTATTATAGTGACTGACAATAATAATATAGCTGTTGTATGTTGTATGTATTTTAACTGCTATGTTTGTACTACTACATACCTCTAGTGTATAGTATTTAGCCGGTTTGGGTTGTTCGGATCTTTAATGTTGAATAATAGTAGTATGGTTGTATGATGTATGGCTTACATTGTTTCAATACTGTTTTGTTGACTTTCCTCCTTTAGCTGAGCATGTATCTCTGAGGTGTCTAGTGTCTAGAAAGTATATTCCTTGAGTGGAAATGACATACCTGAGTACAGCTACATTATACAGAGTCGTTATGATGACAGACTGTTTACTAAACCATGAGTTTGTGATGATTTGAAGGAAGTGACTTTATTTAAGGTGTAAGTAAGACGTGTGGTATTATTTACAATACACATGGACAAGTACTTGTGGTGTGGGTGTTCATAAATGTGTATTAATGAGCTATACTATAATGTATAGGTAGGTAATGTATGGATTATTGGTGTTAGGGTTTTATAGACTACTTTTTTAGACATGAGATCGAGATGGACGACCATTTACTTACACTACAGATACATAGTACTTACTATAGCAGTTTTTTGTTTGTTTGGCTGTGAAAGCAACGTCTACATTTTTGAAACACGTATCATTACATAGGAAGGAAGGAAAATGTTCGCACCTAGTGTGTGTTTACTCATAATTGTAATTGAGATCGGAGGGTGTCTAGTATTACAATGTCGTCGTCTGTATTTCGAAGCTTATTGAGTTATTTGTTTGTTTTGTGTCGTACAAATAGAGCTAGATTTACGTCTAAGGTTTGAGCTTAGCCTGTAATAATATTAGTATGTTACTCTATGTACTTACAGACTAGACATCTATAGTAGTAATAAAGTTTAGCACCATACGCTTTTCACTGTTTCTGTTAAAACGGGAGCCATTATCTTCTAAGTGTAATGTAGTGGTAGTCGTACGTAGTTGTAGCAGAAGAAGGAGTATCGAATAGAAATTCCTGGAGGAGGAGGTGGTTCCTATACATTTAGTACTCAGCTGCCGGAGCTGTGTTGGCAGTTCGCTGTATATTTTTCTGCTCTCCCGTCTCCCGTTTATAATGTTGGGGTTCTTTCTTTCTGCACGCCACTAGAAAATCCACTTACACTTCCTGTCACAAAAAAGTCAAGACACGCCACACTGGTAGTATAAAGAAAGTTACATGGTGTGTTGTGTCCAAACAAACGTTAAACAGTTAAGTTCAATTTTGTTTCTAAAGTGCAGATTACAGAATCGCTAGTTACAATTAAGTTCAGCTCTGTCAGTAAGTTGTCCTGTACACGACGACCATTTTGCTCGTTGGTTCTTATGTTTTGTGTGTTAATTCGTCTCTCGTTTTGTCAAAAGTTCAATTTCAACATCAACTGTGTGTGTAACATGTTTTTTTGGCTTTGTCAAACTGATGTTGTTGTGTTATCTAGTTGTTCAGGCTTAAAGACGGAACGTTGCGGACGGCGTCCTTTCTTCTTTTCTTCATTACTGCAAGGAGGAGAGGCTCTCGATGACTTTACAGTGGAAACCATCAAGAAGTCGATATATTCCTTCTCATTCCAACTAAGGCCTTTGGTCCAGTTCCATCAATCCCTTCCTTACATTTCCCACGCTCAAGATGAAAGTGATATCGGAGAAAGTTCTTTCTCCAGGACTTTATTTCTCCTCTTTGTCGTTTTACTCTTCCATGACTTCTTTAACGAAGGAAGACAGTAGTATATATGTAGTAGTAGTGTAGATACAATAGGTGAAGTACAAATACAAGTACTGCAACGTATGTATATGTACGTACATTTCTTTTGTTTGGACTAAAATCATTTCTTCATACATGAAAGTCAACCAACGAACAATTCACTTATCCCAATGCCAAAGAAGAATGCGAGAGAGAGAGTAGGCGCAGCAGAGCGGAGAGAAATCAGTTTATATATAGACGTAGCAACCAACTAAGTTAATTTATTCTTAAAAACACTCAAGATGACTAAATGACTTGAATAAACATTCTTCGGGACGCAGGACGTGTATAGACAATACTAGTAAAATACTGGAGATATAAATTCCATCTTTCCTTCGTCTATTTGTCATTAAAACTTCTAATAAATACACCTACATAAAACGCAAAATCTAACGATGGAATCATTTTGATATATATCACTGTAAATTATAAACAAACTGAAATACACAATATGCATAGTAGTAGTAGGCATATGGATGTTGTATTAAACAAAGTAGTGTATCGTATACATACAATGAAGTTCTAAGACATATATTATAAATGGATAATAGCTGTATCTTTGTGAAGTTGTAAGTACATAAGTAATTGATATATTGTAATTGTAATGAAGGTTGGTCGTTGTCTGAAAAGAAGCTCACTGATAGTTGAGTAGTTTGTTCTGAGGCAATCGAGGCAAGTGAATTGGATTCGTGCCTGTGCATGGAATGAACGTGTTCTTTTCCCTACAATTCTTCTTGGCCACCCACACCAGAATTACTTACACAGGAACTAAGCAGACGAGACATTCACGAGAGTAGTAACTAACTAAAGGCTGAGCCTCCACCTTGATTGCAATTCACATAATTACTCCACGAATCCATTATAGACAATGCATGATAGCCGATACTCTGATACTTTGATACTGTTGCAAGTAAGTAGTACACTGTATACATACATACATATTATACTTCTTCCTTTCACAGATCCGTGTACTTTAGTAGTAGCAGTACATAATGCATTATCAGTCAGTGCCGTAGTAGTAGTAGCTGTAATAGCGTTGCACACCATATGGAACGTAATGTGTATAGTAATAGAAGTATCTTCTTAAGGTAGTCATTGAGTTCGTTCCATTTCGTGGAATTACTTAAGTTTTACATTAAGTTACACTCAAAGCCTGTAGTAGTATGTGTGTGTCTTCCCGTGTGGCATTTGTTGGATAGAATGCTCCTAGTTCTTGTGTGTACGTCGTATTTGTAGACGTCGAGCTGGGAGTACGAGTGTAGTGTGCTCACAACTTATGATAGAGAAAGTACATATAATATATTTAGTATATACATGTAGTATGTCTGTAGAACCAACCGAGAGTCACTACTGTATGAAATGGATAGGTAAGTAGTTGTAGTTACCCATAGCATGTATAATAATACGGCATCATATATACAAACATAGATACATATATTGTAGAGACTAGACTTGAAGTTAGGTACACGAAGGAACGTGGGGATGGCTGGCTGTGAGAAGAGCTCGTTTGATCTGTTCCTGTAGTTAAAGAGCACTTGAAGACGAATAAGAAGAAGCCGAAGAGAACACACGGTATTTTCTTTGGCAATTCAATTAGCTCTTTTCTCCCGCTCGTTTCAAAGTCCTTTCCCTTCATTTTGCTCCACACTCTCTCTGTCTCTCTCTCATCCATAGCTACTATCTCCATAGAACAGGGCATGGCATGAGAGAGAGAAGAGTGTGGAGACTGTGTGTGTGTAGTGTACAAGTTCATTTCATTCTGAAATCAATTATAGGAGCAAAGTGGCACTGTAATCCTATATTCTGTCTTTCTCAAGCTTTCCCTGACTTTCCCCGCTCCACCGCTCTCATTCTACATTTTATTTTTCTTCGTAGTTGTATATTATCTGCACATAGAGTTGCATTGCATTGGTATGTGTGGCGTGCATAGTAGTTACGATATATTAGCTAACACAGACAGACAGAGAGAGAGAGAGTGTGTGTGTCTATCTATATCGTGGTAGCATAAGTGTATATTATACATATACATTCTTCTCGTTCTCTGTGTGTTCTCCTTGGTTCGCCTCCATTGAATTTGTTGGCTTGACTTGAGTAGACTTGCCTTGGTTGAGTTTAGCCGAGTGAAGAAAAGCCGGGAGCTTCTGTTCTGTTTTCTCTCTCTCTCTCTTACCCGTTCCTTGCATGACATTACAACATTCCTGTGAAACTTTCACTTGAGCCGAGACAAGTCATGAAATGGCTATACTATAGTGTATACACATGCTATATACTACTACATACATATTTTCATACAGCATATAGATACATACATGTGAAACGAAGGCTTCTTTACATACACACACACGTATATTTGTATGTAGATATATAGGTAGTGTATTTGTAGTCGTTGTATTCTATGATATTCTCCCTCTCTCTCTCGCTGTCTCTGTATAGAAGACTTGGTTTTCGTTCACTCTCTACTCTGCCACTTCACTTGGCTATTTCACTAACTGGAGCACTTCCTTGACTTGATTTGACTTGAGCATAGTAGTAGTAGTAGTTGTAGTAGCCGCAGTTGTAGTAGTAGAAGTAGTAGTAGTTTTGTGATGTGACCCTTTCACCTTTCCCCTCTCTGAAAACAAGTAATTCGCATGTGTATGCATACAGAGAGGAGAGAGAGAGAGGGAAAAAGTCCTAGGGAAAGTATACGGGCACTCTTTTTCCATTCTCAAAAAAGAGCCTATGTGCATAGACGTGAAATCAGACAGAAGAGAAGTTACGACAGTTGTTGGGCTTCTGAGTTGAATTGAATTGAGCTTCCTTAAAATGTTGTAACTTGTAAAGCACCAAAGTTGTCTTCCGTGCTGTCGTTACGAGGGGAGGAGTTGGTTGGTAATAGTTGACGTTGAATTTGTTATATTATATTTATATTAGTATGTTGTAGCTATGTGAGTTTGTACTTTACTTTGGAGAGCTAAACTCATTTTCGTCTATGTTGTTGTTTTTGTTGTTGTCTTGATGATGATGGAGTTTATGCTACGTGGTAGTAGCATTGTTGTTGAAGACGACGACGATAATGACGACGAAGAAGACACAATGTTGATGTTGTTGACGATGACGACGAATTATAGGTAGGAGGACGCGACAATGTAGTCGTGCACATTGTAGACTGGATTTCCCATAAGGGTTGTTGTTGTTGTTGGTGTCGCTGTTGTTGCTGGAGAAGCTTGGCTGCACCACCTCACTGTAGGAGAAAGTACACATTGAAATTTCACTCTTTTTCACAAGCACACGTAAAATATGTAGAAGTAAGAATGTAGAGGATGTAAGTAGAGGAAGAAGAGTATAAGAGTTGTGATTTCATGTGAGTAGCCGTGACGTGAGTAAAAACAACTAATTGTATTACTGTGAGTAGTTTGAATAATTTGTATTTGTATTTAGCAAGTAGATAGATAGATAGATAGCTATTTGTATGTGTTGGATGTATGCAGTAGGATATTATTAATCATATGTATTCTACATTGTAAGTAAGAAAAAGTTTTTCATTATATAATGCTAATATAATGAGAGTATGAGATAACATCACGAAAAATAATAATTAACATGGCATCTCTATGTTAATAGTATGTCTTGTCCTTATTGTGTTTTTATTTATACTAAGTAATAGAGGCATGGTGAGTTTATTTATGTATTTAGTACAGTAATATTATTAGAATGTAAGAACTATCTGCTTTCTTAGTGTGTGAACCTACAAAATGGTATTTTATTAGCAGAGGCAGATTATTATTATTATATAGGCATCATAGAAAAGAAGTTCTGCGATTCCTACGCGTTGTTTCCTGTGTCAGTTTTATTATTATTAGTTGTTGAATTATTGGAGATCACGTATTTAATATTTTCGTTTAAGTGCGTGTAATGATTTGTGTGTTTAATATAAATGTGTGTGTAGATGTAGGATGTCATGTTGTGTAAGTGTGGTGTGTGTTGTGATGCGTAAACGTTTTTCCCAGTAGTAGTTGTCAACTCGAAACCAAATTTACATTAGCACCACTCTTTTTTCTTTCGGTTCTGTCAGTTTGCAGCTTTCACTTTATATTTTATTATTAATTATTTTGGCCTTTTTTAACTTTTAAACTTTCACATCTTATTCGATATATAAACGGATTTAGCAATCATTTCACAGCTAAGTGATTATTTTCGATTGGATATTAAAATGCTTGTAATTATCAGTTTTCCAGCAACAAAATCAATTTTTATTTTACTACTACACTTTTCAACTTTGTTTGCTTTGCTGTGCTGCTGCTGTTGTTGTCATTATTTTGTAGATATTCTTATTAGGAAGGTATTGTATAATAATTATTATGATTTTCGTAGAGATATTTATATTCTTATCACTTAGTAAATTCACTTCATTAACTAACGTGTTATTATGTAAGTAATAACATATTGCATAAAAAATCACTTTATTAACCATCACCACAACCAGTCGAAATCTTGTCAAAATTTTGTAATGATGTTATATGTACAACCATGCATACAAGATACAAGATGAGTAAATATTTATTGTGATAATTATAATTTATTTTATTAATTATAATTTTGTATAACTGAGACAACTACTTGTATATAGAAGTAGTTGTAGATGTGTAGTAGTAAATTTTGTATTGCTGAATCTGTTAAATTAAAAGACGACCCGGTTTTTGTTTGTTATTTTGTGAAAGATGTGATTTGATGATAAACATTTTCTACTAATTATTGCACTGCGTTGTGTGACTAGCACCACCACCATCACCACCACCACCACCACCACCGACCGGACCTGATGTTCCTTCGCTCCTTGCCCGCTTCCGGTCTTTTGTTCGCTGTGGTCGTCATAAGGGACCGGAGACGACTCAAGGTGGGCAAACGAATTAATTAACATATATTTATACTATTGAACATTATATGATGATTTTTGGAAGTATTCTAAAATGAGCAAATATTTTTAGGGGCACAAATTGAATGAACAGTGTGAGTAAGTACTTATATATGAGGAGGGGGGAAAATGACAATTATTTATGCCATTAGTATACAACGGTCGTAGTAGTAGTAGAAGTAGAAGAAGAAGTGGTAGAAGAAGTAGAGAAAGTTAGAGATAAAGAACAGGTATATTTTTACGGGAAAAGAGAAAGGATTTAAGGATGTCAGGAAAGTCATGATATGGACTCTTAAATCTAGAAGGTAAGAAGAAGTAATTCAAACGTTTCATCTTTTTTTCCAAATGGTCTCTCAGAATTCAAATTTGCATCGCTTTGTCTTTTCATACGGCAGTCCAGGATTTTGGTGTAGTATAAAGCAAACGTTTATGACTGCCATTGTTGTATTGTACTGTCCTCCGAAATGAATTTGATTGATTCACAACGGGAAGAAGAATATTATGATACAATATTCCGCATGAACAGAATGAGGAAAAAGTGAGGAGGAAAGAGAATGTTACGTTTCACACAGCAGAAAACAGTCTTCTTCTTGTTCTCGTTGTACTAAAATGTATATTCTTGTTCTACACAGAGAATAGATGATGAGCTCGGGCTGGTCGTGATCTTTATGTTTCCGCTCTGTGTGTGGTGGTCTACAAGGCGAAATGGAGGTAATGGAAGTCGCCTTAGAGCCAATCATTCATATATAATATGATTAAAGTTAAAAGTACATCAAAAGAGACTGTTCTCTGTGTGTGTGTGTGGAGAAGTACTAGCGTGTGGTTTAGGTTTGTCTTGGGCTCTGCAGGGCTATACGAACGGAATAATACAATAAATGCTCGTTTGTTGCAAGGGGAGAGAAAGAAAGAGAAGGTTGAGCGGAGCGTATCAGCCCTTCCAATCCACATCATAAATCTTGGGCTAAGCCTTCCTGAATGAAGATCCCATCGGAATGCCGCTGCTTCAGACTCTCGCTGTATTGTATACTCCATATGTATGCGAATTCGACTATAATGTATACACTTCTAGTAGTTACGTATATGAGTAGCCTCCTTCGTCTCTGATCTCAGCTCGACAGAATGCAACATAACAAAACAGACGAACGATCTTACTCCAAGTGGTTGCAATACATAATAAGAGAGAGAAATACAGATGTACTACTAGAATCTTTATTGGCTAGCCGGTGGATTAGGATTGCATTGCTTTTGACTCGACTCTCTCCTTTGAATTGTATTTCTTTACGCGCTACGGAATATATTTATACTACGTATGCACAACTGTAGTAAGTAATAGTAGGAGTAACAGTGTGGGAGCCGACGAGCAGATTTAGTTTGGTCGCATCATCCGAATTTTCTCTTTACAGTAAATATATATAGCATTTAGTCGTAGGACTCCTGCTCAGGTTCCTTCCTCGCTTCGCTGAGCCCGTTCAGTCACAGAAAACAAGTAGCACTCTCTGACTCTCCTTGAATGAATGGTAGTTTAATAGTGGGAGTAGTAGGAAGTCATAGTAGTGAGTCGATTCAACAGCAAAATAAACTCAAGAAGTTATTCAGAAGCTGATACGTCTTCTTCGAGAGATATTTATAACGAATTAGTACAAGATTACTGATATATCAAACAAACAGTGTGGAGAAATACAACGTGAGAGAAATAGGTTGATGCTGTGTATTGCTGTATCACTCGATGCACGTATTATATTGGTAGTAGTAATACATAGGTAGTTGTAGGTATAGCGAAAGTCATCCTTTGAATAAGGCTCCATATTGTCCATAACATGCTTTCTGTTTCCCTTCTTTCCTTTTGTATTAGTTGCCCTGCCCGGATATTTTATTCATAAGGAAAAAGAACCCAGCTTCTTTCTCTGCACAGTACACAAAAACACACTACGAAACAAAAACAAGTTCAGATTCCACTGCTTTCTTTCGTTGACTTCATTCAAATTCTTTTTTTCTTTGGGCTGTTGTGTTGGACGGTGTATGTGTGTAGTTAGTAGCCAATCCTTATTCTCACTAAGGGCTCTGTATACAAAAGCTCATTCATTTTGCATCGTACATTCACTAGATGTATCCCCAGCCGTTTTCTTCGGTAGTACAGATGACATCCCTTCCATTTCATTATACAGAGAACATTTCATCGTTATGTGTGTGTGTGAGGATTCATTCAGTTTCTGCGGAACAGTACAGAGCACTAAAAGAAATAAAACAGAAATAAATAAAAATAAACTCTGTTGGATGAGACGGCTACACTTCTTGACTCTCACAGCACAGCAGCGTTTCATAATATCCGATTTTATGAATACGCATCTGCGGCACGTGATGTAAGGAAGAAACAATCGGACCAGACTTGAAAACAAAACTCGGGGATCATTATTGTGGTATCACTCCGGAATGTGTGCTCGACCTTTTACAGAGTGAAACTAGACTAGGTAGTAGTAGTAGGAGTAGGTACGTAGCAGAATTTCTTCTGTGCAAATCATTTGCTAGCAATTCAGGAACTGGTATAGATGCATGTTTTTTATACAAGGATGACTACATAGTAGTAGAAGGCATTCATTTGTAAAAGACACATATACACACACATGGTAAGAAACAAAGGCGTTCAATTTGAGTGGCGAGTGAGACTCTTATGGTAAAATGTGTCATTTTATTGCTTAAAAATTGCTCAGTGTGTGTTTTTTGGGTGTGTGAGAGTCAGAATGTTGCAATACATGCAGATAGATATACTACGTGCACATGTCTGCCGAGAAAGTGGAGTGAAGCGGAGAAAGTGAATTGGCGAGTCATACTGTCCCTCTAGTTCTTACACAGCATCGCTTTATAGTTGCCATATTCAGACGGGAGAGAAACTGCTCTGTGTTTCGAGTTTTACATTGACTTTCTGTGCCTTGCTCGTGGCACATTTTCTGTGGACGCCACGCCATTGCATTGCTTGCCTTCTCCATGTCTTGTCTTGACTCGCCTAGTCATTTAAACAACGAGGATTTTTTAGTTTTCATTCTGGCATCGTATCGTATCATAGTAGTAGTAATAGTAGTAGTAGTAGTAGCTGACAACGTAAGACATCCAGCAGTCCCCTTCTTCTTCTTATGCTTCTCTCTTTCTTAGTCTGTGAGTACTACATTGCTTTCCACTGCAGCTTTATTGGCGTGTTTTTGTTCGCCAGAGAGAACGCCAGCTTTTTCTTCGCAGCAAACTACAGGAAAAGGCAAGGAACGACTCCTTTGGCAGAACTCGAGACAAATAAGACATGAATTATACATATTGAGAGGTAAACTCAACTCGGCTCAAGGCAGAGTCAAGAAAGTGCAAACAAAATGAAAAGCACTTTGTACAATACGATGGCAAAATGTTCCTTAGTTCCAGCTATATAGTGGTGTAGTAGTAGCAGGAGTATTCGTAGTGGTAATAGTAAAGGAAGCTGTGTGTCTGGAGCAAATGGAGGAAAAGGGATGGTTGGTGTAACAGCAAGAGTAGTAATACTGGAACTAGTGGTAGTAGTAGACTTTGCTGGGTGATGCGAGAAAGGACACGGGACTACAGGACGAAACACATAACGACGTGCTTGCAGTGCAGATGACTAATGTCTAAATTGGATCCATCCATGAAACCGATGAGAAAGCACTCTGTGACGCTTTTTGCTTCGCATTTGTTTGTACATGACTTTTACATTGAAAATCGAACCGATGCTAGTGGGACGGTGAAAAATGTCGTAGTAGTAGTCGTAGTAGTAGTTGTAACAGAAAAAGAAAGAATCGAAACAGAATCATTGACTAGAGTAGTAGGAAGACTATGGGGGTATTAGTAGTAGGAGTAAGAGAAGAGTCTTTTAATCGATTATGGTATGAGATATGGTGGGGGAAGTAGAACGCAATGATGCAATAGAAGGAAGTAGAACGAATGACGAAAATATGACGAGTAGTGTTAGGAATGCTAAAAAGGATGGAGGAGGAGAAAATATGACTCGTTAGTAGTATCTGCGGGAATGACAAGAAATTACGTCTAACGACGATGAAGAGGAATGTTCTTGTCATTGCAATATGTATCTGTGGTAAACTTTGAGTTGGCATGTCATATCATATGGAATGGAATTGGGGAAACGGAAAAGGAGCAGGATTCACGATCAAGTCAAGACAAGATAGTAATGTAACTAGCATATTTTTCGCTAAGCGCCTTTGTCTGTGTTTTGAGCATCTCGAAGTTTTATTATTATTCGTCAAAAGTAGTTTCATCATCATCCGGGTTGTTCCAAGTGAGTGACGGAAGAATTTTCTTTTCTAGGTACATTTAGAATTACATGCGAATTAAACTTTTTTGGGGATTTCATGAATGAAGGAATGAGAATTTCAAGGATTTCAAATAGGGTTTTCTTCTTCGTAAATAGGCAGTCCAAATTTGATGGAGGAAACTGAAAGGAAGAAGTGTGTGAGCATTTTGATGGCAAGGCAGGAGAATCCATTAGACGAAGGGTAGAAACAAGGAAATTGCAAATGTTTAAACTTGTATATATAGTTGAGAGTGTGGATGAGGAGATAAGTTTGGGTTAGGGTCACTGAAGAGATTTTCGTTTTTCTATATGTCATCGGCAACTGAGCAGGCTAAAGGTTTTGTGAATAAACGCAGAAGAAAGTGTCTCCGTTTTTGGTTGTCACATCAGTCTGAGCTTCATTGGTTTTCCCTCAGTGTCCTTCTCATCAAAAGTGTATACATATACTGTCCCTCAAGTTGCAGAGGAGTTTGGTCCGGTGTGTGTCCATTTGGAATCTGTGTAACCATTCCATTGATCCGAGAGTTCGTGCAAAATGTCGCTAAATTGACTAGAAAGAAATGAGAAGAATAGTTTCATCTGTGAATAGCCTAATCGGAGGAAATGATTCGAGTAGCCGTCAGTGAGAACAATCAAAAGACTACTCCAGTAGTGGATGTCTACGAATTGCATATAGCTGGAACACAAGATCACTTTCTTTGTGCATGTGTGTGTATGTGGCTACATTGAGCTTTGGCCAAGAGAGTCAGTCGGTGGGGCTGCTGGGCGTCTTCCTCCCTTTATGAGATAGCGATGTGAATGCATTACGTGAATCTTTGATTCCGTTGTTCGACTCTCTAAGAGCATCTTCTTCAGGCTGTTGAGTTAAGAGTGTGATTCCGCATTTGGTTTACTTTCTCTGGGATTGGATTCGTTTGTCTCGGTGTGCTTTGGGCTCCATGCACGCTACACATGGAGGAGAGTGTGGGAGAAGTGCATGGGAGAAAGTAAAGTGGTGATGGTGAAAGTCTCCTGGTGTTCTATAAATGAAAGCGTAAGTGGCACATGGCAGGCAGGCATCGTCTGGCTTGACTTTTCACAAACCTAAATACTACAAGGCAAGGCAGTTGTGGGAAACAGTCCGTGTTTGTATCTGTACAGTTACGGAGTAGTAGTAGAAATTGTAGTAGTAGTGTAGTAGCAGTGTGGAGCAGTAGCTGTGTATAGCAGTACAAGTCCTGTGCAAAAGAATACGGCTTTTCCCAACGACGACGACGAGATGAGTTCTTTTTGTGCTTTTCCTTGCTACATTGGAAATCTCAGACACCAATGAATTTTTGCTGACAGCCTTCCCATGTCTTGTCTATGGTCTTCAATCCGTTCTCTATCTATACTTCTGCTCTCCTTTTCTCTCTCAGAATCCACTCCACAGACAAACATGTAGTTGTAGTTCCATTGTTTGTGCTTGACTTGGAATTCTTTCCATTTGTCCTCGCGGATCTCATCCGTTGTTTAATGTCCCATAGTGTATCTGAAATGGCTCATTATTCGATTTGACTTCGACTGGTTGGTTTTGATGGCTTTTTGCTTCTGGTTTGTGTTCCAATCAAAATAAGCATATTATGATTTTAATGGTCATCTCATCATCATCATCTTCTTCTTCGTCTTCAACAGCAGCATCGATGTTCTCTATTGATTTACATGGTTTCTGTTCTGTGTGTGTGGTATACAGAATACTGATTCATCTCTAAAAGCATTGTAAGTAAAATAAGTGGTGGCTTGAAAACTGCAATTGGCTATTGTTATTCTGAGATAGCAAGACATAACTGTTGAGAATCATCGTGGAGTTGAAGGCTGACGCGAGCAAACCGTTTCTGAGTAGAGAGATGGTTTTGGTTTGGCGCTTGTGTAAATGCAACTGCCACATCTTCATAATGTTTTTTCTATATGGCCAAGTGACAAGCTGGCTCGTTGACAGTAGTCAAGCAACAAAGCTCTATACTGTAGTGGTTTTTGGTTTGTAGATTTGGCTGTAGATTGTAAATTTGATTCGTGTCGTATTTTTGTTGTTGTTGTTTTTTGGGTTGTTGTTGTTGTTGTTGTTTTTGGGTGAATTGAATAGATTTGGCTTTCTGGTTTTTGGTTTGGTTGGGTATTGTGTGCTTTAGTCTACGCTTGAATGGTAATCAAGGGACGAAGACCTGAGGAGCGGATGCGAGCACGGCCACCGTGGCGATGATGGTGAAAAGAGTGAAAATGATGAGACACAGTCTGTCCACCACCATAGCGGCAAACTTCCACTCGTTCGTGATCTCGGCCGCCTCGTCATCCTTCCGGATTTTGTCCGTGATCATTCGTATCTCTTTGAGGATTAGCGAAAGTTCTCGATGAGCACCAAGACACGGATGGTGACTCACTGTGGCTGCTATAGGGTCTTCGTGTGAGCCGCCGATCCGCCACCCTGGTGTCGAGTGAGGAGTTCGCAGAGTCGCCGGCCGAAAATCATCGTCCATATCTAAACCACAATCCAAACAAACACACTGAATTAATACAAAACATACTTACTATTGACACTTCGTGTTCAATTCACTAATGCTCACATTTCAAAAACATACATTTGCTTCCAACATAAAGCATCCAGACACATTTCAAATGTCAACTGTGTAAACATAGGCGCACTGTCATGTTTGCAAGTTATCCCTAAACGGCTTGTCTTTTTCTATATACTCTTGAGAAGATATAAATATATAACCATCTCATCTCTCAGGCGTACCCAGATTTTTGTTTCAGCGTAGGCAAAACCCCTATATCCAATAATGCTTCAAAAATGTGCATGTTATCTCGCGCAGCGACAAAAAATTGAGCTAATTTAGATTAAATTCAGCCTAAAATCCATAATGTTTGTGCGTTAGCGATTTTTCATTTTGTGTACTTTTATGGTTAAATAGCATCTTTTTGGAATTTCGGGGGAAGCCAAACTCCCCATTCTCTGGCTACGCCAGTTCATCTCATTCCATCACAAGTGTATGAAACATTTCCAAGTGAAGCGCATGAAGGACTCGATGTACTAATCATAACAAAACGCAAAATAAACAGATTGCTTTGCTGCCCTGTAGGTATCCATGATACTCTGAAAGGACTTTAGAGTTTATTTAAGGATTCTACAGGATTAGATTATAACAAGGTGGTTACCTATTTAACTATGAATCTCTCTAGTGAACTAAAGGTTATATATTTTACATTAAACCCTAATACACAGAGATTTTGTGTAAGTGTGGAGTAGTGCGCGTATTTATATTTGAGTTAGATGACTGGTGGTGTAGTGGTGGTGGTGACCACCGTGCCGTCTACTTGACCAACTCCCACTCGCTTGGACTCTCAGAGAAAGAGCCAGGCAGTCAGTTAGTGACTACAGAAAGGAAGCGATAAAATATAACAGAGTACTAGCAACGAGCTCCCCGTAAGAACTTGGGGTCGAAATTGGATTTCGTTCAGATTTATTAGACAGAGACTGAGACAGAGCATAGATAAGTAGGTGAACTGGGTTAGCCTTTTGGCACGCCTACGGGCTAACCGCTAGTAAACTTATAATATCTCCTATCTCTCCTGTAGTGTAGCAGTAATAGTATATACAACTTAGTAGTGTAGTAGTCAACTCTTGGGTTTCGGTCGGCTGTACTATTAGACACCTCTATATATACAGTTTCAGTGTACTCTCTGTGTGTATGGAGTATTCTGGTACAATAAGTGGAGTGTGCTAGCCAAGTAAACGGGTTAGTGTAAGCAGGGGCTATCTACTGTGCAATGTACAGAGAGATATGGGAATTCTGAGAAAATTCGGAGGGAAGCCAAAGCCAAGGCACTTATTGTTAGTCCACAAGAGACAATCACACTCTTTGGTCGCTATGTATGTCACTATTATCTTTCTCTCTTCGGTCTTCTCTCGGTCCCTTTCCTAGCACTAGTACTCCACACATTTTCTAACGACAAGGACGCATTTACAGCAAAAGAGTCTAGGACCATACCCTACAAACTAGAATGTGCTAGCCTAGGTATATTATAGGTGTATTGGAGGAGAAAGGGCATTTTATAGAAAGTCATGGTTTGTAGTAGTAGGAGTGTAGTGTAGGAGTAGGAGAGGATATATTATGTGTGTAGGTAAATGTCAGTAATGCGCTATGAGTTTCTTTGGTGGTTTGGTTTGGCCACTCACCGAGGACGTTGGCTAGCAGACTTTTGGAAGATCGTTCTTTCATTTCGAGCTCGCGAATCTGATCCCGCATTTTGGCAGTTGCAGCCATTGCCTTTAAAGTGATTTTATCACCCGGACGACTCATCCTCAGAAACCATGGAAGCCATTGTAAGAATACGACTCGAATCTATAAGTACACACAAACACAAATCATGTAATCATCAATGCTACTTCCCAAATGTTCGCATTATTTATTTATACACAATAATCCCTTTGTTATACACATAATCTCCACCTACGCATATTTTAATCCAAAACAGATGAAAAGATTAAGCTCATGTAGGTAGTAAATGCTATTGTATTGAAACTTTGATTATATTATAGTGTAGGTATTGTAAATGAGTATAACGTGTACTTGTGTGTCCTTTGTGTTGTCCCACTATTGCTGTATATATGATTTAACATTGATTGTAATTCGGAAATCTTATAGCAGTACTTATGCATTTTAGATGGATGGAGAGTGGAGGTTACATACCAACTACCTAGCGTATAAATCTAAATACCCACCCACAACTTTATTAAGCTCGACCACAAATATTTACTCAATATATATGAAATAATATTACATAAGAATCGATTTTGCCTCAAGAATCCTAAATCACATGATGTGTAGTCTTTATAATAATTATGATGTTTAAAAGTTTAGTAGGTAGGTCGCTATCCAAAGTGATTGAAACAGAATGAAAGATTAATATATAAATACCAGGATGTTTAAATATCCTGATAAATACTAGCATTTCTATATTGCCTGCTAAAATACATAAGTTCACGACAATTTATTATTCTTCGTAGTTGTAAATTATATTAATAAGTAACTATTACAGGTTAAAACAATGAATTTACGTTATTTGTTAATTGATGAGTGCATTAGGTTTCTATCTATTTGTCAACTTTTTTATTGGAAAGGTGAACATAAACACATAATTATTATCTATGTAAAGATATCTTACTCTACTATTTTAATTGCTGAAATCTCTGCTACATTATTTTCATGTGTATTAAAAATGACTTTGGTATTTAAACCTGTGTTTGAATTAGTTTTATTAATTTATTGTCAGTTTAACCTTTATAATCCTGATTTTATTTAGTACCACATATATTACAGTATGTACTCACGCTTTGAATCTCTCATTGGCCATAAATGACTGTTGGTTCTCACATATTATGTTATGTTGATATAACACTCAACTGGCAAACAGTAAATATTAAACATGCTTGAAGATAATGTTTTTTTTGGAGAAAGTATGCCAATGAAAGTAAGTAAGGAAAACGGAAGCATAACACTCGAGTTGAGTGAGTTTGATTACTTGCCGATAATGACTATGTGAATTGCACTCATGGTAAATGGTAATCAAAAACATGTGTAGTATGTAGGTACATTTGGATAATGGGAGTGGAGGAGTTGAGTATAGAGTGTTCTTGAGCACACTTGAATAATTCTAAATAGCCAACTCGGCATAGAGAAAGGAGCTTAATACTTAATTCCGCACATCAATACCTACGAACAGAAGTTAGGTAGCTAAGTAATAATATGATTATATTATAGTGTGGGACGATGTGGTTGGTGGTGTGGGCTGAGTGTCATGTATATTGTATTGGGGTGGGTGGGGGTGAGTGGCTGTACTAAACTCCTCTTGAAAGCAATGTCTGCTGTGCTCATCGAAATTATGATTTTGTTGGTTGGAAAGGAGGAGGGTTAAGAGCCCACCACACGGAACCACTAACTGCTCTCGCCACACTCCTTCCACGCCAACAAAAGCAAAACAAAGGATGAGCCACTGAGATGAGATTAAATGTTATGAAAAGAGCCGGTTAGTTTAGTTGGGAGTTCTAATTCGCTCTACGCTCTTCATCTCCTCACATAATTTTCCATCTCCCCACTTACAACCAACACCGTAAGTACAACAGATACCTAATCACACTAACTATTTACTATGTAATACTATTTCCGTCTAATTTAGTTTTCGTTTCAGGCATGTGGCAAGAAAGTGATGACGCTAGTGTATATGAAGTCTAGGTATGTGCAGTCGAAAATTGCAATGTTGAGCTAGACACGGCTCTGCTTATTGGGTACCTGTACTTACGACTTTGTCAGTGTGTGCAGTGTATTTTGTGTGTATGTATGTAGTATGTATGAATGTATGTGTCTACACTTAGAGTGTGAAGCACTTTACTAAAGATAAGTTTGAAGTTACTACCAAGTGGTCCAAGTGTGCTAATGATGATACTGCGAAAGACTCACATATATATTAAAACAGTTAGGTACATAGCCAAGGCAGACATACTCTTTCTTTCTTGTGTATAGCTATATGTATAGTTGTATACGAGTTTTCATCTGGTTATGATGATACTTATGCTGAGTATGCGATTATGCACTATCGTTAGAGTTTACTGTGAAAAGACTACTAAATTTGACAAACTATAAGCCCTATGTGTGTGTAGACTTTATACAAAGTTCGGAGTGCTAGTAATAATGTGTATACAAGTTAAATAGTTAAAGTGTCTGTGTGTATATATACAGTGTTGTGTGTATTAAATGAGTTCATATAGTGTTTGGGTAAATTTAGCAATGGGGTTTTGTAGAATATTATATGTAGGTATGTAGTACATAGTAAGTAGTATGAAATAGTATATGTATGGACATAGTATTTAGTTAAGGGAGAGAAAACTGGGGAGAGACGATAAAATGTTTTTGTAAGAGAAAGCAAGTGGGACTTACCCATTGGGACATTTCATGCGTGTCGGCCGACCGATGATGATAATTCAAGATTAATATCGTTGAGACCACGGAGGAGGCTACCATGAACATGATACAATTGAAGTATGTACCTAGACATCCCACCAAGAAACAATAAATCAACGTTATCACACAATCTCAGTATAATACAATAAAGACACGTACAGTACAACAGACACACACAAAGATGTAAATAGTTTAGTAGTAGTAAGTTAAGTAGTAGGTTGTATAAGTAGATAGGTAGTAGTATTAGTCAGTAGGTCTTACATAGACACAAATACAGACAATACACAGCCACAAGTACAGAACAAACACAAACATCCACAACACCAATACATCCATAAATCTTAACTAGAACTACTGCAACACTAACCAACTAACCAGAGAACTACCTTTTTACATTAATTACAATAGAAATGAGCTACAAACTATGCTACAAACACAGATACACAGAAAATACAGTTAGAAGAATGCAAACAACACATCTGCTTGTCATATCAAACAAACAAACGACTACGACACACAATACACACACAAACAACAAAATTTATCTTGTAAACGCCAAGCCGAGCAAGTAGGCCAACATAACAAAAGTTGATACACCACAGCAGTAAATCAACTCACAAAATTTTATGATTCAAATAGAAATTTCAAAGCCTGATTTTTACTTAGAATGTATCACAAATTGCAATGGTGCATAAAATGTTAGTCATTACAGTACTATCAGGTATTTAAAGTCCATGTAGTAGGTTGTGTAATATTTTCTCTACAATATATACATACATCATTACTTTGTAAGTAGTATTCGGCTTTATTGGAATTTTGTCAAGCGAAATTCAAAGAAACTACAATTACAGGTATAGGGAAGTCATTGAAGTATTAAATCACAATTACAATACAATCGCACGTTAGAAATACGAAAAATAGTACCAATACTGTTATATATTTTAGTATAAACAGCGATAATCATGATGAAATGAATTGGCAATGCTAATTTGCTGATCATATAGATAGATAAATACGAAATACAAAAATCAATCAGCATGAGTGGACAAGAAATGAGAGTGAGATTACAGACACAAAGCAGCGTTATAGGAAGCGTTTTTTGGGCTGACATTTATATGGTAATAATACATGGTGAGAATACAATATAATATATATTCACAACAACGGTTTCTACTTTTTGACTATTCGTACCTAGGCAAATGTATTATTGAAAGTAGGTACCTACAAGAATTATTGTAAATGTTACTAGTAAGACGGAAACGAGTGAAAAAATAATTGCTAAATATTTAGAGTATTAAAGAAAGGGACAGAAAAAGGATAAACACTACTTCAAAAAGATCAAATGAATATCAAAATTGTCATTTGAAATTGAGAGAAAGATGAAATAGGGAAAAAGATGTATGAAAAGATTGAATAGAAAGGCGGAGCAAGTAATGGTATAATGGCAAGAGCAAAGTCTCGGTCATAGTCAAACTATTTAGATAGAAGTATTCTAAACGATAGAAACGATTGGATTGAAAAGACCATTTAGATTGTTTATAAAGGACAGGCAGGACATGCTATTTTAGTACACACACGAAGATGGTGGATTTAAACATTGATATATTTACAGAGGATGAATTTTTTTAGGTTTTGAAGGATTTTTCTAGTTTATAGTAATTTTCCCTAAAAAGTCGGGTAATACACACAACACAGTTAACTATGTATTTAGTATGGTTGAGGAAGTATTAGAGAGTGAATGAAGGTACAATAAGGAAAAGTTCATAAGGGGACTACATTTTATAAAAAAACTAAATAAACTAATCAGTAGACTATGACTATGGTAGTTTTTATACAGAGGAACTAAAGAGAACTGCTGAGAGTGCAGACTTATGTTAGTATTGCTTGCATTGCACACTACAGTACAGTCAATACGTGTAGTTGCTACGTTCTATGGATTTGAGTTGCTCGAGTCAAATGCATAATAAACAAAATTGTCAATGACTAGGCACGGCCATCCTATGGAAATACATTCAAATCAGATACTCTACGAAAGAGTGTAAAAAACTACAAACTACTATCAAAAATTGAAGTCATGCTATAAAAAACCTCCGGATCCCGAAGAAACTTGTCATTCCGGAGTTGAATCACAGAAGGCACAATCAATCGTTAACAATACGAGATGAAATTATCCAAACAGTTCAGATTTTGTTAGTACAAGTAATCAGGGCTGGTGATTGTGGAAAAGTTTTTCAGAGGAATTGGAAATTGCAAGGAAATGTCGATAGTATTATAATAGTGGTAGTATTATTGGGAAGTTTAACATACAAAGAGATGAATTAAATGCATTCTGTTATTATTTGGATTTGGATACAGTATAGGATCGTAGAGTAGAAAATCTCATTTCACACTGCCAAATGAATATTTATGGATAGAAAGATTCATTATGACGAATAATACGCAGGCAAGCAAATGACATCAACTGGTATTTCTTTATACACATATAGGTATACAGAGAGAGAGAGGAGTAACAAGGAAAACATTTCATGACATATAGGAACCAAAATAAAATTTGTAACACTTGAACAAGGTAAATTTTTCAAAGGAAAATGTTATCAAGAAAAGGATTTTTGGGGTAAAATTGAGTGTAGTCGAGTGCACAGACAAACACAAAAGATGAGAAAACATTTTTGTTAATGATTTCAAAACAAAAATTTGTATTCGTATAGGTAAGCAAAAGATTGTCAATGAGTCATGGACATAACTGGGACTTACCAAAGAGGCAAAGTGAGATACCAAGTCTCACAGAACATACAGTGACGACTGACGAGTGTCCGTCAGTCATTCCAAATTCGAATGTACATAGGAAGCGCCCCAGATCCAACGGAAATGGGAAAAATGTTTGAGAGTGGAAATTGCATGTGCTCAACAACAGCACAGCCTACAAGAATACAAGACAAAAGGCAAAATTGTCTTGGTCATAGACAGAGAGAGAGTAAGAGAAGGTGAATTGTTTTGTTGGTCGTAGTTTGAAGTGTGGAGGAACACGAGCGAATATATATTGCTAGTATAAATTCCAATTCCGTCTCAATAACGGCTACATGTATGCATGACGCTCGAAATGGGGCAGGCGGCTCAGGTCAGACAGAGAGAGAGAGTTAGGTCTAGGTCAAAACATTTGTCAGACACTTGGGAAAAACCGTATACACGCTCTTTATCACAGAGCATTGTACCGTAAATACAGTACGCTACGCTTCATTGTAATACCAAAATTCAAAAGAAAAAGAAAAACAGTTTAGTATATAGTACACAGGTAAAGTATAAAGGTAATTCATGGATTGACTTTTACTATGTTATGTGCTCACCCATACACAAATACATTATTACACACAGGTTCATATTTATACAGGTGTGACATGAGATGAAAGAGTCAGTCTATCAGTATTTACACTAAAGTACTACTACATACAGCTCCAAATGGAAACTTACACTAGAAGTGTACAAAAAGGACAAAGGTGTACATAATACAGTGTATAGGTAATAATTCTAAAAGTATCGTATAAAGTACAGGTATATATACACAAAAATATTTTTATTCTTTATCTTCGGGTATAATACACATACATAGGCAGAGACAGCTTAATAAATACACTGCTTTTTGTGTTTGTAAAGAAAATCAAGTCAATTATTTTTGACTTGGGTTCAAACTTCAAATATCAAAAATTGCATTTGACAAACAGAGAGAGGCTTTAAGTAACAATGTATACCTACAATACTCTACAACATTGACCGACTACTTGTACTTGTTACTGTTTGTGTTCAAATATCTCTAGTGAATAATCCATGTAGGAGTAACAATGACAATTCTATCATAGCTGGTGTATAGCTACAAGGGTTAGACTAGTAATAATGATAGATATGTGTTGGTAAAGTAGGTAAAGTTCGTAAATTGTAAAAAATGATGAGAGAATACAACAATAAGGTGGAAAATGGTGGTCGACTAGAAAATAGTAGTAGTGTTGATCAAGTTACGACAAGTGAGTTTGCAAAGGATTTATTTGCGGGTATAGAATACACACAAACACACACAATACTTTCAGAATTGCTTTGCTTTAGCTTGTTATAAGTAGAATAGAGAAAGAGAGAGAGAGAGGATTGCTACAATATTGCTAATAGAACTAGAGTGTGGTGGTGGTAGAGATCTAATATATAAAAGTCAATACTTAGTCTATGGTATGGTATAGCATTGAGAATGGTGAGTCAAAATAAATGAAGGTAAAGGTTTTCTATATGTTGTTCTACCAATATGTATGGGTGTACCTACTGCTGCATTGCATCACATGTATATACAGCTAGTATAAAATAATATGGTGAAATAAAGGTATAAAGGAAAAGGGATAAAATATACTGAGATACTGTATACACAGTATTCTATAAATGTACACACACAATAGAACGTCTATTGCTAAAGTATGGTTGGTAGGTTTAGATTGTGTTACATAAAGGCTGTTGTAGTAGAAGTACATAGAGAAACAGATCCAAATACAAATTAAATTACAGCAAACAGTACGGTGGTAGCGGGTGAGAGAGTCAACTAAAGGAACTACTACTATGTTGTATGTACTAAGGTTGTAACTGTTCCAGAAAATAGTAAACTAAGACTAGGTTCATCCTTTGTAACGAACGTAACGTAATTTACAAAAGTACAACGTACACAATGTGGTATAATGGTGGTAGTGAAAAGTGTGGTATTTATATAGATGTGTCAGTTATAAGTATGAATAGAATAGGTGGGTTACTTTACTACTTCGGTTCGGGAGTATCACTATAAAGGAAAGTTGTAATAGTCTATTGTAAAATAGAAGTCAATCTATGGAGTACACGTCAACAGACATATAGACAGATAGGTACACTAATAATAACGTACTAGATGTATAGCTATTACTTAGTGTTAGATAGAAGTGAAATTTATATAGAGAGTGTATACTTAGACTATTAATATATAATGGTAGTGGTAGAGTGTAGTAGAAGTTGATGTATACCTAGAACGGGCAACGCGTCTGAAACTTGAGGCAGAGTTTCGGCAACGAGATTGTGAAATACGGTCAAAGAAAGTAAAATCGTCACCCCTTGAGTACACGAAGAAAGCCCAGGATCAAACAATCACAGTAAACAAAGAAACCAATAAGTTTACACACATCCATTATATGATATTAAATTGTATTTCATTGTGTTACATTTCATAAAATATAAAATATCCACCACTACTTTTTAACGTGATACAATTTCAAAGTGGAAATGGAAAACATAAAATAAAAGTAGTTACATTATTATGATTAATCATTAGTAATAAATATCATAGCTACACTACAGAGTGAGGGATATCAAATGAACTATGTAGTAAGTAAGTAGTGTAAAGAAATAAAAGTCCTTGACATAGAAACATAATTCAAATAGTACTATTGAGAAAAGAACGAACGGGCGATTAGATTTAGGCTAAGTAACAATAATAAATAATAAATACAAATAAATAAGGAAAAAACTTATTACAAGTTTCAGAATCAGTAGAATGTAGACTAATAGGTATTAGCAATACTCGTGTAAGTTTATTATATTCAAGAGCAGCAGAGATGAATTGTTTACGGGTCTTTATACATACTGGAAGAATATGTACAAAAGTGTAAATATATTCCAAGAAATTGTGCAACATTTTCTTTTTCTTTCACTCACTCTCTTTCGAAATGGAAGAAAGCGGCACAAGGACGCATGTTGTAAACTAAAACTTTCCCCATTTCTCTATGGTGTGAAAAAGTATATTTTCTCTATCATTTCTATTCCACAGTATGTTTTTATGCCCCACGGTGGTGGATTGTGGGATTGTCTGTTTGTGAAATAACTAAGTTTGACTTTACTCTTCTGAAGACATGAATTAGAGAGAAGAATCAAAGGGAAATAAAAAAAGATGCTGAGAAGTAATATAATGTAATCTAATGTAAGTAATACAACATGATGTAAGTGTAGCCACCAATATAAAAAACTCAAAGTGTCTATTTATGTGCATCTCGTCTCGTATAAGTCACAAGACTAGAAACCCACCATACAAAACACATACCTACATAGACCTATGTGTTTTTTTATGTTTTATGTAAACTGGGTATGTGTATACTTCGTGATATTGCTACTTATTGCTACAGACTACTTTTCCATTGATACTAGTAGCTGCTATCGGTATAGAAGGAAACTCAGATCGTACATCTGTTAACTGTTAGTCTAATATATTGACATTCATTTCGGATGGCTGACATTACACCCCGTATTTCCCAAGTATTCAGGAGCCTTAGTACTTTTACCTAATATAAGTTTAGTGCTAGTAGGTTGCTATTGTGTATGTGGATGTGGAGTAGTAGTCTCTTGGTGCCTATTGCTATCTATCTGTCTACCCGTGGGTTACATAATGTTGAATAATATTATGTTCAATAGTTATTACAGTTGAGTATATGTGTATATAATAATATAATACACGTTATGTTATTCCCCGAACCTTCTTCCCATTTCCCAGTTTACAGTGAGCAAAGGAATTCGGCTAGAGATATTAGCAGATACACACATAGAGCCTTATTACTCCTACATGTAGTACATTAAGTGGGTGCAGCGAGTGCCGGGGCTTATTTTCCGTTGCAATGGCATTGCCTTCTTCTACTTTTTCTTATACATGTAGGGTTGTGTGTGTGTATAGAGTGCTATAGAATATTCCTCCTTATTATACATGTATATATATTTGAGACTGGGTTGTGCTTGTGTTGTATGTAGTAGTTGTACTGCTACTGATGCTTCTTTGCTGGTGGTGATGGTAGTGGTGTATGTGTGTGTGGTGTGCTGCACGGCAAGACTCCTATTGAAACATCAACCTGACTTTGATAGGAAAACCATTCGGCTAGACTGATTTATGGGATGGGATTCCTCTTCAATGGAAATTTATTTGTTGGAAAGATATTGAGAATGGGATATGAGAAAGATTTGCTTCCTTCTTTTACTTTTTCTCGTGAACGAGCATGGATCTCTCCAAGAAGAGCCTTCAGCCGCCACTTCTTCCCTTTACAGCAGGGTTTATATGTAGGTGGTCCTATATAGCCCACCACACACACCACCAACCATCGCCACTCCGACACCAATAGCAATACCAATACTTTCTCAAACAACACGGCACGTCACTTTCTTCAGACACTTTACCCAATCGCACCACTCTTGCTCCCACTCTCTCTCTCTCAAATGCAGCCCAATACGTTTCATTTCCAAAGAATAATACACCACTAGACACAGAGTGTTTTCTGGGCGTGGGAATTGGCTTGATGGCAACAGTACTGCTCTATGCAAAATACTGCCGGAGTATAAAATTATTTCTTTTCATAATATATTTTCAACGTTTTGTGAAGTGAGAGAGAGAGAGAGAAAGAGAGAAGTTTTTGGTGGATCTCTGGTTTGTATATACGTAGTAATAACTGAAGGCGCCATCCAGGCTTCCCTTTTATACTACTTAGTACATCTTAGGTACAAGTAAGTAGTAGAAAAATCTTTTACCGTTGCGTTGCTGAAAAATGTTTTGAGGTACAAATGCTGTTGAATATAATAGACTTACAAAAGTCAATTAAAATAATATGTCAATTAAAGTAATACAAAGTTGTCATTCGACTAATACTGGTTTCTATTGTCATGCTTTCTCCAGAGTAGAGTATAGGGAAATACTATTCTACTGTTGAATCTTCTCGGTTAGTCCTCATCAAATTTTTTGAAATGTACTTTTTCAAGATTTACGTTTAAAATCTGAAG
>JAQFYB010000259.1:0-65121 GCA_034694085.1 Pogonognathellus longicornis
CAAGTGATCCCAAAAACTGACTTTAATTGCTGATTTGAAGTACAATGTACAGAATACCGTGTAAATTCGAAGTTTTGTAACATTTTTTCAACCCGAAAAAAATTGTCGTCAACCCAACCCAACCCGACAATTTTTTACCTCGACCCAACCTGACCCTAACCCTTTGACCTTGATAATTACATGACCCGAACCCAACCCTAACCCGATAGGGTTGGGTCAACCATAGGGTTTCGGGTTGGGCTAGACGCTCTATTACATAATATGAATGTGTCAAGCCGAACACGCTGGCTCGATGGAAGACATAACTTCCAATGATAAGCAGTGGCGGATTTAGGAGGCCTAGGAAGCTGATCGAAGCTCCTCCCTCAAATTTTATACCAGATATAATCGGATTACTCCTAAAATTCCAACAAAGAGGTTATTTTTGTCGTAAAAATTAAAATGCCAAAAATCTCAAAATTTGTAAAAGATTGTCACGCTCAGTGCTCAGTGCCGTATCTAGCGGCAGGGCACTAGGGAACGTGCCCCCCCCCCGAAATCTCATAGGTTATTTAGGGCACCAAAGTGCCCTAAATCGCGAAAATTTTCGAGCTAGGCGCGAATTTTATACTTTTTAGGTTGATTTTGGCTCAATTTAGCTAAAAATTTTCGCGCAAAGCGCGAAAACACATATATTTAATAACATTTTTACCTTGGTGCCCTCCCCGAAACCAAATCCTGCATACGGCCTTGTTCACACTACCCGTGAATTAGATGCATTTTATAATGAATTTTCCCCCTTTGCTCAAGCCCTCCTGCCCCCAAGGTATGCCGTCGACACTCCTCGATGATACTACGGCATTATATATTTTATGGATTTAAAAAGGGTTTGGTATGGGTTCGGGATTCTAATTTTTCGGTACTGTACGGGATTAAATTTTGTGGATTTTAAACGGGATTGGGTGGGTTTCGGGCCTATAGCAAACGGGTCTCAAAAATCGTGTCCGTCCCCAACTCTAGTGTGAAATATGGATAAACAATAGGGGTATTCAAATTCTTTACTTCTTGATTATACACTTTTATTATCCGCCACTTTGTAGGCGGTTTGTGTGAGCCAATCAGGTAGCATAATGAGTGACTGAAAGGTCATAATCAAAAAGTGGCTCCAGAGCTGCTTTTATACTTCTCATTTCTCTCTCCGTTTTGTTTGTTTGTGGAAAGCGTACTGTTTGAAATTTGTGCAATATCGGGGCGAGCTGTAATGAATTTTTAAGTAATAAGTAAGCAAGGGGAATTCAATTTCATAAGTGAAGAAGTGAATAATCCAGACGTGAATAGTAAAAATTGAAAAGATTTTGAATACCCCTAATATAATAGTCAGTAGTATTTAATTCAACAAGAGCTGGAGTGTAAGACTCAGTAGGATAAAGGTTTTAATGAAGTGCCTCGTCGTTATTTCATTGTATTTCAATGACTTCTTTATAATTCAAGTGTGTAACCCGATAAAATATTGTAATCCATCTGTCACCATAGTATATGAATAAGCAAAGAGATTAGATTTATTTCCTCGGTTTCATCATCGCTCTATAAACCAATCTACTCTGTCAAAGAAAGCACGACATGACATATTTTCTCCAGCCGACACCAGTCTTAATTCTGTTGGGTGTGCTAGAAATCGAAGTGGCATGATGAGACTATAAAATTATCGGATAGACCACTTATGTGTCTATCTGTACATCTAATATGTATTATGCCTTAGCAAACAAATACTGTTACTGATCAAAATATTGCTGTGTGCTCTCTGTGGTAGATGTGTGCGGCTTTAATATTAATCCATGAATCATCGCTGCATCCTTTACCTCCATGACTTGAAACCGTACAGAAATACTAAAGAAAGACACAAAATAATAATTACACGGCATGACTTAACATAGAAGCCGCCTACGAGTCTGAATCTCTGCGGTATTGCATAGTAAGACGCTTTAAGGTTTACTACTGTCGACTATCTGTAGAATGTAAACCTATACCATAACCACCACTTCTTTTTTATACTTCCATATATTCCCCATGTAATCCCAAGCACCCTCGTCGTTTGCTGCATGACAAAGCTGCATCCTCCTCCTTGCACACCGCCCCATGCTAATATTCTGGTAGTACAATAAAATGAAGAAGAAAAGTGATTTCAGTATTTTCAGTTCGATTAGCCAGTCTGACTTTAATTCTCTTATCCTTCTTTCTCTCGTTCTCGTTCTACATCTCTGTGATTTTCCCTGATTGGATGCTATTGTAATACTATACCATTGTCTATCTGTACTCTATAATATAGCATGTAGGACACTATAATATTACATGCATGCTACTCTGTGTAGTATGTATTGTATAATGCAATATCTAAATCTACTTTGGTTTACGTTTGTTCATGCATGAACAAAGTCGTAGTGCCTTCCAACCACATCCACAACAGCTACAGTATTTGTAGTGGTCCTCCTCCTACTAATACTACAGATACTCGGAGATACTACACAACAGATCTGTAGGAAAGTGTACTGTACACAGTAGGGAACGGATGGATATGGTGTATGGTTGGTGTACCGCATGGGAGCTGTAGTATACGTACATGTGTTCAATTTACATGCATCACGCATATGTACAAACATATAAAGACATTTAAATCACAAGGAACAGGCAGAGAGTGAATGAAAAACTATTTATCTGCATCCATCTGCCCAAATGTAAGAATATTATTGTGTCCAAGTACACAGCAAACAGATTTCAGAAAAAACTGCTGTAGAGAGAAGAGAGAGAATTATAGAGAAAGACTTTAGTGTGTACTGTGTAGACAGAGAAACGCGGTTAGTGGAGACTGGAGACTACTGGAGAGACATGGAGAAAGAGTGTAGATGCGAGAGAGTACGGGAAAGAGAAGGTCCTGATTGTATGTGAGCTGCATACAAATGGCAATGAGAAGTCTTTTGAGTTGAGCGGACTGAATGAAACTCAAAGGCGAATCTTTGCAAGGGGCATCCCCAGTCAATTACTTTAGATCCACTATTTACTGTGCACATTCCCGTCTTCTCTTTCTCCGGCAAAACACTAATACATGTTCCTTTCCTCCACCACCACAAACTATGTACACCTATACCTCTTCATTCATATCTCCTTGTATTATGATGTGTATGTCTGCTGATTAGAGTGTTGCCCGAGCTGGCTTTTTCAACCCGTAACCAGCCCGAACCAGTAGTAAATTCAAACGGAGACCGTCCAACCGACTCATTTCTCTGCCCGAACAAGTAGTAAATTCAAACGGAGACCGTCCTACAGACTTATTTCTCTGACCGAACCCATACTCAGCGCGGTATTATGGTCGCCCATCAATTTTGGCATACAACTTTCTATCTTGCACGCCTATTTTGCTGAACGTTGCTGAACGAGTTTGTCCACACAGACAATGAAATAACCTATAACTTAGACATTGGAACTATGCTCGGAAGTGATCGGGTTTAGGAGATATTTAAATTTTTTGAAAAGCCTTTACCCGGGTGGCATAGTTTATTATATCAATGTATAAAAGAAAATGCAACATGTGATATTTATCATATAGCATTAATAGCATGGAATTTCAAATTTTGGAGAATTATTAAAAAAGTTTGTTTTCAAATTTAGACATAAGGGTATTAATTCTTGATGTCATAAATGTCACCACAGTATTTCAATTTTGACCTTAAAAGGGCAATGCCATTTTGAAATATCCTGTAACAGACTGACTGTGACACTACATACATACACGGCATGACTAGTACAAGTTTACGGAATGCCACCCACAAATACACTGTGCTCAGCCCTACTCAACTCGCCCGGGCCCCGTAACGTAACTAGGATATAGAATGTAAATTTCGGAAAGTCATAACTCCAACCAACTTTCATATTTACAAAAAAAACTAATTGAACAATTTATTAACACTAAAACACACTGAAAAATATTTTTTAAAATCAACACAGAACTGAAATAGCAGTTTTTTAAATACAAAAAAGGAATACTAATAATATTTAATACATACTTCTGACTTCTACACTGACCGTCAACCGTGAACACTTCATTTTGAAATATGAAATTTGAAGCGTATGAATCCTACAGATAGAGTAGATTCGAGTAGTGTAGAAACAAAGTTGGGCATGACGGTAATGGTTCCATGGCAAATCGGTCAAATCAAAAACGGTAAGAGAACATAAAAGTCATAGTCATGGCAATTGCAGTCAAATATCGTCGTCTTAATCTTAAAAATGCGACAACTTAATTTCCTATATCTTAAAAATGCGACAATTGATTTTCTATATCTTAAAAATGCGACAACTTAATTTCCCATATCTTAAAATGCGACAACTGATTTTCTATATCTTAAAAATGCGACAACTGATTTTCTATATCTTAAAAATGCGACAACTAGATTTCTTAATCATAAAAAGCGACAACTAGATTTCTTAATCATAAAAAGCGACAAATAGATTTCTTAATCATAAAAAGCGACAAATAGATTTCTTAATCATAAAAAGCGACAACTAGATTTCTTAATCATAAAAAGCGACAACTAGATTTCTTAATCATAAAAAGCGACAACTAGATTTCTTAATCATAAAAAGCGACAACTAGATTTCGAGAGGAGCGGAGAGGAAGGTCTGTTTACAAGTGTTGTCGTTTTCATTGGCAAAAATCATGTTCGGTTCGAACTCGGTTCGAAAATTTGCGGCTCGAACTCGGTTCGAACTCGTTTTCATAGGCAAGAATGATAATAATAATTCAAAGGATTTCCATCAACGTGAAAGTAGAACTCTAACCGGAATAAAAAGTGTTATTATTTTATTATAAATCCAAAATTGATTTAACAGATATGGAAAGAATCCTAATCTGCATGTTGGGCTCGAACTCGGTTCGATAATTGCCGGTTCGAATTCGATACTTGTATAAAAAAATCCGGCTCGGTTCGGTTCGTTCTCACCTCTAGTATATACCTATTTGTAAAACCTGAGCTTGAACTCTTCACTTCACAATCAATTCACTGAATACTAAATTTAATGTAATATATTTAAAAAATCTGTCAATCTGAGTGTTGTGTATCTAAATTTGACGCACATTGACCGCTCTTACTACGTACGATCAATGCATGTAGAAGTACATCAGCTTTTTTCAGAGAAATTGAAGTATGCTACAATATAATATAAATATACAAGTATTTCTAAATGGTATTTTCAATTGCTTTGGTTTTTTCGAATGTGTGAACTGTGACGCGAAAAGTCAAATCTTGTAGGGTGAAGACATTTTCATTTCTTGGCGAAGGAGGAAAGTGAAAGGCGAGTTTATATTATGAATCGTAAATGACTCATAAGATGTGATCGAAATTCGATATTTGTAGTCTGTAGTCTGTAGTAGGTGAGCACCGCGCACAAAACCTGTTGTTGATTCTCCGTCATCCGTATAACTCTTAATGTTTTCTTATCACTTCTTAGCAGTTAGCAATGAATATAAAGACAGGAAAGCGGATGATACATGGAAAGAGCCTAGGAGAACCGAATGTGTGCGATTGTGCGACATAACTCAAGGACGTATGAACCAAATGGGTCCAGAGTCCAGACTTCACATATGTCATCTAAGGGTTTCAAAAAAGGTGTCAGTCAAAAATACTCAAATAAAGTTAAAAAAATTTAAACTTTTAAAAATTTAAAATTTAAAATAAACTTAAAAATGCTTAAACTCCGGGGTTTATATGGATTAGGGTCGATGCCTCAAAAGTATGGGGCAAGGTTGGGATTTGATTAATAATGTTTATTGGAGGTTAGGGTTCAACTGCTGAGGAATAATTTTTAGACAAACATGCTAACAAAAAGAAAAGTATAAACCTTAAACACACATTAAAGTTAAAGCTTAGTATTAAGTATAAAACAGTAATTTAGAAAAGTGGTGAATGCAATGCTATTTTCTGCAATTAGTTTCAACTTGCGCCACTTGCAGCGATTCTTCGAAGAATTGCATTTCTACAGTTGAATCGCATTTCTACAGTTTAAAATTTTTCAAAAAACTGAAAGTACATTATGAAAGACCAATTATATAGCTACAATAATATGAATCCAGAATTTTGATTTTATTCTCCAGTCAAGAGAAATAATTTAATTCGTTCAAAAATGGCCATAGAGGTAGACACGGCCCTTAACAGATACACACGCACAGTTCATATTTATTTGCATTTATGTGCAAATAACAATCAGTACAGTAACTGTTTTTCAATTAAGTACACATTGAGAAAGCTACAGTGTTGTAGAAATTCCACAGGCGTGTGGCCAGGATTATCATTTGGGGGTGCATAGCAGGGCTGTATACAAAAATTGATTCTGGGAGAGCAAAATTGTTTGGGGAGTTTCTTCTCATTCAAATTTTCATTTTATATTATGCCAAAAACCCATATGGTTTATTATATTATATTAAATATTATTATTACCAAAAACCCAGCAAAAACCCAATAACCCTGGTTTTTGGGTATTTGGTTTCCTGGTTTGCTTTCTTATAGAGCATGCATACTTCATAACTTGATTCTCATTTTTGCTCTCGCCCCCCTCCCCAATTATGTGAGCTAGATGCTCCCCTGCTAGTTAATACAAGGTGTGTCCATCACAGGTTGAGTCAAGTAGTCGAGTTAGAAGTAAGTAGAGTGATTGTACGTGCTTTTGAAGTCTGGAAGCTGCGACAACTTGATATTATTATGGTAATGTTAGCGCATTGTGGTCAGGTCAGGTACAGGCCCAGGTATTCTTTTTCTTTTCATAGGAAGACAGAAGGCGATGAAGACCAAAGAAATGGCAAGTGCAACTCCCTGTAGACGAAGGTTTGAGACTTGGTGAGAGACGCAGAAGAGGAGGTGAGACGGGCGTGAGGAAGTCTGAACATTTACAATTCCTCGGGGTCATCCTAATGCGGATTTGAGGGAGGCTAAAGACAAAATGTGTGAGTGATTGGATATGCTGTGCCGTGTGCCCAGCCGTCAGGTCGTCTCCTCTAATCTAATTGAATATTATGTAACGTAATGTGCGAGGCTGGAGCTGGACTTCACCTAACTCCCTGCCTTACCCGCTCCTTTTCGCTCTACACATTTCATTCCGTCATTTCATTCCTCATTCTCTTCCCTCAATGCCTGTCTTTACGCAAGCATTAAATGACGGACTCCAAAAAGGGGTTTCATACATTTAGTTTCAGCGATAGACCATTTCATATTATTCACAGCTTTCACTCGTTCTTTTTTCACTTGCAACAACCCTTTCGGCATTCTCCGCACGTTTTCAAGCAATTATGTGGTCACTAAGCTTTCGAACATAAACTTAAGTATAAATTCGTTTCCTAGTAGTTTATTAAAAGAATGGGATATTTCTAAAATATTTTAAAGATGCATCAAATAATTGTTTAGCATTTTATTCTCGTGAACTCAGATCGATTTTTAGCGGAGGTTTTAGTACCTAGGCTAGGCAACTATATTCTGAGCATTTCAAGAGAATAGACTAAAGTAAGGCAATATTTGTGAAATACAATAAATAGCATATGTGTTTATGTCCGTGCCGTGGAGTCTGATCTTGAATCACCATGTACGTCAACGGACGTAAATGGCGGTGGTAAAAGTTATTTGTGTAATGGTCGAGTGCATTCCCTACTGGAATCGCATAATGAAGGAACTGCATGAACCTTTTGTGTTGAACAAACTCATCTCATTTCCAACAAAAAGATGTTCACTGTCAACCCAACGTGTATTTAGCGGTTCATTGAGCCAAAGTACAATGTAATTCTCGAATCAAGAGCCACACAAAGAGAAATTGGCATTACAACACCAATACAACATACAACGTAGCATGCAGTAGTAACGACTAACGACTGAGTAGTAAAGAGATGAGTGAGATGACTGCAACAAGACTTGAAATGGAAGAGACTCTCATGAAAATATTATTACCTACCTTACTTACTATAAGTACTATATCTACTAACTATATACAAACTTATAAAAATAACCCCACTACATTACAAAAACTTCTTTTTACAGCTACTTTGTGTGGTATAGAAAATTCTTGCAATTATATTTACGAAATTCATCCGTATCTTTCTACTCAGCCCTTTAGACATTTGCTTTGGGTAAAAGAAAACTTAATTGTTCTATTTCGTACTATAAGGATTCACTAGTCTAGTGAAGATACAAACAACGCATGTTCTGTTGTAAGTACACTTCACCAGGGGCGTAGCCAGGATTTGGTTTCGGGGGGGGGGACAAACTCAAAACATGAGGTATATATGTACTCATTTTCGCGCTAAGCGCGAAAAATTTGAGCAAATTTTAGCAAAAATGAACCTAAAATACACATAATTCGCGCGTAGCGCAAAAAATTTCGCGATTTTTTGCCCTTTCAGGGCAAAAAAACCTATTTTTTCCAGATTTCGGGGGGGGGGGGCAATTGCCTCTTTTCCCTATGCCTGGCTACGCCAGTGCACTTCACAAGTTTCTAGGATTCACGATGTTGTAATACACTGAAAACAGCTTAGGTACTGTTGCTTTAAGTAGATGGAATTTTATGCAATATTATACAAGATATATTTATATTTGTAACTAACCTAGGTAATATTATTATTATTATGGAATATATCGATGAATTCGCGTGCATAAAATTACTCAAATTCCGAAAATATGCAAAAATACTATTTGGATTTTCAGATAGAAATAGAAATAAAGCTTTTTTCATTAAGCCCCTGTGGCTATTTGTTTTCCGTAGAGTGTGACATTGATCTGACCACGTACAAAATAAATGCATTAGATGATACCTAGTGGACATTTTGTAGAGCAGTGGCATTGCATTTATTTGTAAGCTGGAGAAAGGATAACTGGAGAGCACCTATTCATGTGGATGGGGATAGCACATTTGTTAGTTGAGAATTGGGATGGTCGTAGACAGGACAAGTCCTACTGGGGCCACTTGTTTCGGTTGGTCATTCCATGAATGACTATGAAACAGAAGAGAAATCGCCGTAGTAGCCGTAACTGCACAGGGACAGATGCCAAGCCAAAGTACTTCTCTCTCTCCTAGTTGGTGGGAATGTTATTCTGGAAACAGAAGGATGAAATGATAAATAAATGCTATTAGTGTTACCTCCAGTCAAGGCACTGAATCATTCACCCTTCCTGGATCATTGTTGGCAATACATCTTCATCCCGCATCCCAGCATATCCCTCCAAAACTCCAAACTGCCCTGCATTAACCCTTTCTTCTTATTCACCACTTTTGAAATTACAGCAATATTTGTATCGCACAATCTCCATTTCTACTGCCTTCTCATTGGTTGTTGCCATTTAAAAAAATTGGTTTGAAATACAATTATTTACATTAGGCTTATACTTTTGGACAGAACTGATCGCTTTGTACACTAACTTTCTGGGTTATTCAAACCCCCAAATTAATGATTTGTATATATTATTGACTGATTCAATGGTTACGTTTTCGCTTATTTTGGGAGTAGAGCTGCTTGTAAATATTTAGTATGCTCTCGGTGTTGTAATTGGAAAACAGACACTATGTACTGATTTATATACACTGGAAATAAAATGAACTATGTAATAAAGGGGGAAAGTCGTTGATGGTAACAATTAGTGTCACTTGCGCTCTTATTGTTATTCACTGTGTACTGACAATTCGTTTTATTTAATTCAATTTTTTCCAATTTTAAGTTGGGTTGTTGTATTTTTGTAGCTTGTTAAATAAGGATTAGTGTGATTGGGTGCCTTTGAAGAGTGAGCTGAGTTGTCACTTTCACCATCCCCCTTTCTCATTAGTCTCCGTCTTGTCAAGCCGAAACGAAGCTCTCCGCGGCAACAGAAACAAAATGAACATCATTGAGAAAAAGCAAGAGCGTGAAAATGCAACGCGTGCATGAACAACCAAGAAATGACGACGATGCGACGGTGTCGGTGGTGATGTGACTGTGAAGATGCACCTTGGAAAAATATTCAAGTCAAGGGCATGATATTAGCATGCCTGGAACACACAATATATAGTGAGTATAGGTGATAAGATCTTTTTCTGCTTTCATGTAATTCCATGCAAATGTATCTTCCACCCACCACAATGGAAGCACAAAATATATAAAAGGAAAATAAAAAATCTGAGGAAATACAAATCCTCTTGAAAAGTTGCATTTGTGTTTCCACAATGCTATATCTAATGCATATAATATATTGTAATTTGTATATATACTTAATAATATTGTCTAGTACTGTATAGTAGAGGTGTCAACCCCGATCCCAGGGTTAACCACAACCCTGGGGTTTATATGGGACTGGGGTCGGGTTTGGATTCGTATTTATATTTGGGGTTAGGTTTCAAAATATGTTGACTTGGGTTTATGGTGTTTGGGTTCGACTCGAAAAAACCAGGCCAATATAACGAGGTTGGGGTTCAAAAAAGTCGACATGTACAGTTCTGGTGGTTGTACACACCGGGTTGGAAAAAATGCGGGATTACTAGGCTGTCAGCCCCACAGGTGCCTCCGGTGGTGCCCCTAGGGGGACCAATGACTTCACAAGGGTACCAAAGTGGACAGAAATTTCTTTGCGAGGCACCCGAATGCCCCCCCTCTCCAAAAAAAAATCTGTAAAAACTTTACAACAAACAAATCAAAATTAACAAAAAAATTGATAATTATTCTTCATCAGGTTTTTTAATTTTATTACGGATAGGATATATCTTTATTTTTTTCATCTTTTCAAGTGAATAAGAACAACTCTTCTACTAAAAAAAATCAAGATTTTTGGGGCCGGGGGTGAGAACCCTGCATTTAAAGGCAAATTTGGTGCCCCTGGGGGCAGCAGGCACGGATGTTCCCAGGGGCACCAAAAACAGAAATTCCAACTCCGGTACACACTAATAATATTATTACAATAAGAGAGAGAGAGAGTTTGAAGAAGACGAGGACACGAAACTAACCTAGAACGTGTGTGGTTGTATTGTTGCAGTGTCAGCATCCCCTCATGATTTTCTGTAGGAATGCAAAATATTATTCAATTCCAACGCTGTAAAAATATAATGATAGACTTTTGGAAAAGACGACATGGAGCAGAAGGTATTATTGATGCTTTGTCTGAAGTAGGTACACACATCAGTAGCAACATGCATATTTTACATGCGGAGTATAAAAAATAAAGACGTTACATTATCAGAACTGTGCATCCGCAGCTTGTCTGCCAAAACGCCACACCACCACCACCACCGCATCCTCGAATTTGTCACCGGCTCATTTACTTTGAAAATCGTCAGAGTGAATCGGTGCGCCAATCCAAGGCATCCGACTAACCAACGGACCATCTAAAATTTAACTATAAGGGCGAGGCTCTCAAAGCCTAACTTAAACCCTAACCAACTGCTTTTATTTATTTCCCCTGTTTTTTCTCTTTTCTACTTTTTCAAAACTCTTCTCCAGTAAATACAACAACAGTGCAACTCTATTCATTTTAGATATTTTCTTCCGTGTTCCGGGTGTGTTGCAATTCAAAACCCAAACAAAGCAAATAGTCAACGATTACTCTTTTTGTGCATGAATTTAAGAAACTCTCTTGCGGGTGACTAAGGGTTCAATCTAAAAGTGTCATTTTAATCTTAAGTGGTGTGCGTATAGGTACCAATGCTTTATTTTGAATACGCATAAATTAAACCCGGCACGGCAAGTAGTTGTAGAAAAGACTAAAGTTACAATAATGCCTTCTTTGATCTCGAGGGACGTTTTTTAATAATCAAAGTTGACTCTACAGTGTTGACTTGCCTGAGTCTCTTTTATTTGCTTACTTAGAAACTGGATAGACGAATTTCTTCTTTTCAAGGGAAATCAACTTTATACTTGCTTGATTATCCAAAGATTTTATTATCTCTTTTCGAGTTACCCCTTCCACACATTTATATTGCTGTCTTCTCTTCATCAGATGAATCTCTTCGCATTTTAAAAACTTAAATAAACACATTATTTCAATCTTATTACTCGGCTCATGATATACCAGCAACTAATTCTGACTTGTAATTTTAACTTTTTAACTCATGCTATAATAAGTGTTTTCTATTATAAATCCGAATGTAGGTACTTCATTCCTTAATAATAATAACAACATGCTAACCCTGGGTAATATCAATGATAGCAAGATATTTTATATTAGTGAGGACAATACATTGTAATACATCGTTATTGTAATAAAATAGATTTTAATGTAGTACCTAACTTAATGTACATATACAGATAGTACTAAAATGCATCTGGAATAATTATGAACTTATATGCCATGCCACTATTAATATTAAAATGATCATTAAATGAAAGTCCGCTTCATGGGCGAATTCCAATTATTCCGGCAAAGAATTAGAGCGAGAGAAAACGTGAATGAAGGAGAAATTAGCAAGTGGAACTGGAAAGTAGGGTTAATTTTTGCACATGGTTATAAATACAGGTCGGATGAGACTGAAGCTGGTTGAGGTTGAGTGTGTATTATGTAGTATAAGGGTGGATGGATAACTTTAACTGGTGGTGCGGGATATTATATGGCAATGGCGAACAAGGAGCGGGAGCGTAAATTAACAAGCGACTTTTGTGAAAGATCAGCAGTCAAATCAAATCTATTCATTGTAATTTCCAATGATTTCTCGAGTGGAGTTAATAGTCATTTAGCTTCAGGGTGGCTCATAATTTCTACTTTGTACATTTATGCAAGAGATTCTCTTTCCTCCTCCTCCTTCCTGAAACTATTACACATTACACAGATCACTCTATACACTACACTTTGCACGATCAACTTTCTCACAACGTCGCCTACCAAACTACCAACTGCTATTAAGGATTGCTTAGCCAACGAAAGAAGGCCAATCTTGTCTTCTTTATTCATTCCGACCTGAGAGAGGTCTCTTAATAAACTAATTCCAGGATGTATGCACACCATATCTGAAAGTGTATGTAATATATAGGTATGTAGCTATAATATAATTTATAATACATACTGAACGTGTTATACACATGGCTAGATGTATAAAATATATGGGTGATGTGTGCAAACTGCTTCTGTGGATGTTGCAGGGTGAGTTGAGCGTGGAGTCATTTAATTCCATGTCCTTTTAAACACGGCATAGCTGGAATGAGGAGATCGGTAGATAAATGGTGAGATACCTACGGAGTGGAGAGTTGCTGGCTGTGGCAATAAGGATAGCTATATAGCTGTGCATGCAAATGTAGCTGAGGGAAAGCAGGGCAGAATTTAAGGCAAGGAAAGTGAGTGGCGATTATACATAGATAGTAATAATTTGGTTTGAGGATGCGGAATGAATGGGAAGGGGAAGTCAACTGAAGGCAATGACAATGACATAGAGAGACGAGCTGTTCACATAACTCAAAGACAGGCACTTGAATCTTTAATGACCTCTGGAGACACATTAATTACTCTCTCAGTAATTAACATTTATTAACTTTTTATTTCCTTCTGTCTCAGTCTCATCTGCATTCCCACAGCAAACCCAGCCGATGCAATCTGCTAAGTGACTAGTATTTATTGTAATAATATCATTCATGCCTTCCACTAATTCACATATGCTTTGTCATGTGTTTATCCCTCGTCTGACACACTTCCTATTATTTTCTAAGCAACAATTATACCCCTGTCTCACTCAGTCACCTCAACATCAACCTCCTACCTAATACATTCTACCCAATCAATCAAAATTTATCTTCATTTTTGTGATGATCTGAACGTAAAAATGTCTGAATATTTCCAATTCAGTAGATGCATGCAAAAATGAAAGACATGGAACAATTGTTGTGATTACATTATAATTGGTGTACCTGCATGAAGTCTGAGTACTTGAGTTTAATAATGCTAGCGATAACAAATAAATACAATGTGCTAACGCTAACTGAAATGATTCATTGTATTGATACATACATACATAATCCATAACTAGTAGAATTCCCTCTGTAGAAACTACAGCTAAATACCTATGCATGCATCACACTTTTATATTTATTGTTGCTACTAAACTAAACGTGTCACATCAGATGGCAAGGAAAGGAGAATGATTGAGTTAAAGCTGCTTTCTCATAAAAAAGCTACTTAGTTCTTTCACTTAATCTTCTTGACTCTTGAGACATTGTAGAGTAATTCCTTGTTTGTAGCAGCCAATAGTTGCTTTCCCAACCCAACTTTCTCCGAAAAAAACATTTATTTTAACTTTATTTGACTCTGAAACGTTTCTTCCTTCATTTCACCATGATATTTTGTGATTTCCTTAATCTAAGGACACAAAGTGGAATTTAGTGGTTATAAGTATTATTACATGTGCTGCGTCGGTGTGGATTATTTTATTTTTAGTGTGGCGTAAAACCATTTGTATTATTTTTGAGATACGCTGCCTGTATTTGCGATTGGTGTAGTTGGACTGTATTAAGAATCTGAGTAAATTCTAAATCGGGAGTACGTATACATTGCATTAGATTAAAATAAAACGCAAATAAATATCAATTATAACATAAAAAATCAATTTTATTTGTACCATCATCATGCCATCATGTACATCACGATCAAAGGAATAGGTAGTACACAACACCATTCATTGCATTATTGGTTTGATATTTTATATAGGCCCAGTTCACGTTCGGTTTCGTAGTTCGTATCGTACACTTTGTAAAGAGTTTCGTAAAAGTCGGCGGATTTTCGACGTTTTTCGTAGGCACGAAGTCAAATGAGCCAATCTCACAACTTACACAAATTCTCAGTTTTACAGTTTTACACCTCGTCAGAGCTGCGCATTCTGCGTATGGGAAAATAGTGCATAAAATCAAACGTCGCGTCATTTCAATTTCGTATCCTTACGTTTCGTAAGTTAGAAACGCAAATGCAAATTGGACCATATTATTTATACATTGTTGTACATTAAAAAGGGACGTATTTAGGGACAGGGCAAAACGTCGGATGTCCCCAACAAACATTCCAGTTTCAACTTTATATTTCAATTTATAAACAAAAAATATTTTTTAGAGCTAAAGGATCTTAGTGCCCCAAAGAAACACCTGATAGGTCTGTGTTTTCACCTGGAAGAGAACATGAAGGTTATCTGTCTAGTTTTTAAAGATCCATTTATGTTTGCTTTATGAACCCAGCCGAATTTGAACCCTATATTTCGTCAACTTCATACTTTATGTAGAAATAATTAACCTACCATTCGTACCAAGATTTTGTTGGTTCAAAGCTGTGGAATTTTTAGTTCAATTCTAAATCGGACTTCTCGGAATGAGACATTTTAGTGTGTTTACTTTTGAATTTTTTAAATATTTTACTAATGTAGGTGTTTAAACTTCTAAGCGGTAAAGATGAATTTTCAAAGCACTACGTATGGGTTAATATTAATTTCTGTAGATCAAGACAACCATACTCAGACTTTCACTTCAACACATATATTCTTCTGCAAATTCAGAGAAAACAATTAATTGATCTTTTCCTTCTACAGGTACCAACTAAACTGTTGTTGTTGTTGTTGTATGGAATTTATACAAAGCTTCAATTGTAGAAATCATCTTGGCTTTATAAGTTCCACACCCACACTAAAACAAGAAGAATAGTTTTACACAAAGAGTGGAATAATCTACAATCCAGCGTTAAGTGAACAAACTCAATGAATGTGTTTAAAAACAATATAGTTACTTATATTACAAATGGTCTAAATCTAGACCAAGTCAACCCTCCAGTGATTCTAAAACAGAATAAGTATTCACTAATGTGTCCTTTGGGTTCCCTAGCAAATAGCAAATGCTCAATTATCATACCTATGATGTGATCAACCCAATGACATTATTAATAAAAATAAAAATAAATAAAGCTACTTATAGTCACAAAAACCAGAAATATCATATCAGGTATTTGTATTTAGAATATCTTTTGTTATAGACTTTTACTCAAGTTATATAATATATATACCTATGTATAGATACAGAGAGAATTTGAATTGAAATTTTGGTATGATAAAGCACAAAAATTATTTTTAAAAGTCGAAAATTCTGTTTTAGTAACAGAATGACAAATTAAATGTCTGAATGAATGTGGGCATGTGAAATTGGATCTGGCTTTTCATTATTGCGTACTCACTCTCACTGTGGTTATTTGGTTACCTAGTACCTACTAACCAGCTTATTAAAAAAATAACGCCCACATAGACAATGACATCTTGCTACGTTCTCCAGGTACCTTTGATAACAAGGGAATGAAACCCCAAAATAAAACAACTAGGTGTGTATTTTTGTGATTTACAATATGATTATATGAATAGGTATTTGTAAGGTCTGCATTTTGTGTCGATTATTATCCATACTCAAGATTGTAATAAATATAAATTTTTTGCTTCACCTTCTGAAAGCATTGAGGCCGTGTATGGAAAGGGATAGTAAAGAGGAGTTGAGTAAAGAAGTGAGCGAGTGAGTTTCTTTTGCGAGGAGGTTGGTAGAGACGGGATTTTTCTGTACTCCCACTTCATGACGAGACGATGTTAACTTTACGATACGATACGAGTACCACGATCCCAGTTTCTCAGCAAAGCAGAAAGAGCAGAACTCTGAGAACACCATTCAATTCAAACGCTCTGAAGAAGTAAAGTAGTCGGTGAGACTCAGTATTATCAGTCAGTAGCGTGCAAGTCTTCAGTCAAGAAGGATGTGTGGCAGCCAATACAGGCAACCCAACCAAAGCAACGTACAATTAGTTAAGGTGGTAGGATACTTACACTAACCATAAGTAAACTTTCATCGGGTTGTATAGTTGCATATCACATCGAATCTCAACAAGGCTCATTTGTCAAATTGAAAGAAAAGAACAAAAAAATCCTCATTTTTGACAAAAATTTGTCTTGTTCAATTTCTCACATTCAGAGTCTCATAGTACCTCCGCTACTCCAAAAATCAGAATAAAAAAACCCTATTATCCGTCTAATTCTTAATTCTATATAAAGTAATGAAACCATAGTTGATATTCTACATGTTATACAGCACTTCAAACTCTATGCACAAAACATTTACTATCAAACAAATCATTTTCAAGTAATTCAGTATTGTGAAAATTTCTCCAAGGACACACCAGTCAGACTTTATGACTAAAGCACGAGGCATTGTGCGATAGCGACAAAAAAACAAAAATTCTTAAATAAGTAATATTGTGTTATAAAATAATGTGCATCGCATGCTTAACCTCTAATCATTTGACTGTGGCCATTTTGAATATTGGAAAAAGTAAAAACAGTTAATTTATTTGACAAAAACTACCCGTGTTCTACAGCAGCATCAAAAAGGAAATGTTTTCGTCGCGTCATTAAGAAAGTGAATTTGAGATATATAACATCAGACTTATTTACACTTCACTCCTCTTTGTAAACTGTAGTTCTCGTTGAAAAGCTGGACAGAAGAATTGATTGTTGTGTTAAGTGTAGTGTTTAAATTAATTCTTGAAACAGGAGGAGGTGGACAGAAACCATCAGAATATCTTATTGACTGGATCCTGAAATAAGCAACAACAAAGTGAATGTTACATTATACTAGTAGTGGTACCAAACCTAATATGAAATATTATAAGTGAATATATCTTAAAATGGGAAATTGAATTGAGATTTCTTTAGCTTGCTTATATTGGAATAAATATCCTCAGTATATTACACAATAATATAGTGACCTTGTGTGACCCATGTTACAGCCGTACTATAGATAAGCTAAGTGTTATAAAATAAACCTGTATGAAAAATCTCTTTTCCGTAATATATTAATAACAATTAATACTATTAGCAAGATATATAGTAAATCTTGACAAATACTAAAGTGTAACCTAGAAGATCTAATGTGGATGATTTGTCATGTTATACTGGAATAAATATGACTAACCCTTTGCAGGGCTTGATAATATTAAAATCGTACCATTAACGATTTGGTTGTAAATAGCAAAGGAAGTTTAGTAGATTTTAGAGCACGCACTGATAACATAATACTTGAGACGATAATAATGACAGTTGAAAATTGTGAATAATTCATAACATACAACTTGCTGTGTATTATGTCTCAATTCGACACCAAATGATTTCAACAGCAAACAAACCAACTTAAGGCCAACATTTGATAGAAAAACTTATTATCAATGCTTTCACACATGCTACCATACAAACTGTGCTTTTGTTGTTTAAATAAACTAATGGGGAATTCAATTTAGATCCAACATTACAGACGACAAGAAAAAGTTACACACACAGTTTACACATACATACCAAACAATAATTTGAAATCTAAACTTATTGAGATACCAAAGACAATAATAAATAAACATCAATAATTATTAAACAGTTATTGTGCTATGAACTGTAGTGTTGCTGTTTCTTGTTTGATGGAATATTAGCCTAAAAGGAATAAAAATTCAAAACCACCTCAACAACAAGGTTAGTGGGTACTTGACTCATTTTCTGACTTTCAGCTGCACAAAAGCTACAATCAGACCCCTGTGGACACAGCTTGCCAAGTCCGTCTTCCTCCATCAAGGCGGTATGGTCCAAGTTTTTTCGAAACCTGGTCTTCTTGGTTATGATGAATACAGTCTGTTTTATGCTTTTATTCAGTTTGTCGATGGCAGTTAAAGTATTCGCTTTTTGTCCCCGTAACGTTTGAATCAAAATTTCGCGATGCTATTAGCAGAAATAAAAAATTGTTAGTAGTTAACTTAATACAAATATGCTAAAGAATTAAACTACTTTACTGCAACAAAGGGCTAAGACCTTAAAAGGTAGAGATTCATTGATCAGATGTTGCAGCTTGACGAACTCCATCTCAATGGCTTTTAATAAAGCTTGAGTTGGTTCATCATTTTCCAACTTTTTTAATAAGTCCAAAAAATGAAACAAAATGTGCATGTTGAATGTCTTCATTTGCTCCTTTTTTGATTTGGTTTTGGAGAATGTAACCGGAGTGCCCTAAGAGTAGTACAATCATAAAATTATGCCCATTTTACCAATCGAGGTTTTTCCCCATATCAACTGTTGAAAATTAATTAAATGTTAACAGTTTAAATGTCGCATCAATACCAAATCATTTCATTGATCATACATCCAACATCATATACAATCAACAAAAGATAAAAAATTATTATATATAATTCATAAAATTGCACTATTCACGATTAACTTACTGAACCATCCAATAAAGTCGGAATCAATGGATTATCTTCCTTGTAACATTTTCCAAACATATGATAAACCTGACTATCAGACGGAGGTTTTGGAGGTACGGGTACAATTCCTGCTGCCAATTGATCATTGACCTGCTTTATATAAATTGCAGGTGGTTCTGGGAATGTCGAAGTGGATTCCCTTTCGCTAAAATCTGAATAGGCCATTTCGCTAGGTATTTGTATTCAGACGGCAAACGACTGATGTCACCAATAACTGATAAAATTAGAGTAATTCTAATATTCGAAAACTATTAATTTTAGTAGACAACTTCTTTTTGTCAAAATTTTCAACCATTAACAAATAATGGTCAAATACGATTGTACTACTCACTAACTCACTGCAACTGCAATAATGGAAGTTTTTATGCAGCCAATTTTATTGGAGTAGGACCACGCGTGTGCAATGGGTATATATACAGAGCGTATCCGCTAAAAGGACCAACCAATACAGCATAGTGTTACATAATTTTAATAAAAATGGTTTGAACAGTCAATTTTAATATAAATTGATTTGAACAGTAATTTTTTCGTGGTTTTGATAATGTCTAACACACTTCTGTGGAAGATTAAAATAAATCAAGATAATAATTGCTAATTCCAGTCTTTTTATAGATTTATTATAATATTCAAAATGTATTTATTTCATTTAACTTCAAAAGTGTTAATCTGACATTTTGTAGAGAATTAGCATTGAAATTGCAGTTCAGATAATCGATTAGTTAACCGAACACGATTGCCTGTTCGAATAATCGAAAGTTCGGATAATCGAGCTTATACTGTATAATACTGTATAATACTGTATAATACTGTATAATTATATTGTATATTGTCTGGTTAGTTCTGGATGCATGAAAAAAGGCAGAAAAATTGCTGTTTTAATTAATTTCTAATTATGCACACATCCAATGTAACAATATTTATTCCCTATAATGATTTTGGTATTCTCTTGTTATAGTATTTGGTACACGAATTCTAGCATGGGCTAAATCTGCTTTACTTAATAAAAAAAAAGTCTTAGGTGAAGCAAACAACAGAGTACTTGTTAGGAAGTCCTACAATCTACCATACGATTTTGTTTCAATAAAATCTACGAAAGCATAATATTATAGTAATTTGATACTGCAAGTTCATATATTATATTACCCATTATCGTCAATAATATTATATATCATAGTCCACTGCGAACTGGACGATGGAGTAGACAAAGGAACTAAAAAATTAAGACTTCATCCAACTCATCTTCAGCTATACTACATATTTACATTTATGGTGTTAATATATTATGTATGTAACAAATAATATGTATAATGTACTAGTATTATTCGTGTATTAAACACTACTTTCAGTTAAGTTTATGGATGATGGGTGTGGCGTTATCATTCAGATTCAGAGGTATTCTATAATCTTGAATATTATGCAAAATTTTAGCAAACTATGCTTACTTAGGGATTTAGGACGCGTGCATTTAACACGACAGCAATCAGTAGTAGTGCAAGTAGTGATATTTCGTCTAACTGTATGTTTTTAAGTTTTAAATGTACATATGGAGAGATTATAAAGACAGTGTGAGAATGTTTGTAGGAAGACAAAAAATGCAGAGAAGAATTGAAGAATTATAGCAAGATAGACAGCATTATATTGTAACTTGTATGCAAACGGGCTAATGTTGACCAAAAGTGCATTTCATTTAAATTCAATTTAAGGCTATCGCACTAATGGATCAAGAAACAACTTTAGAACCACTTGGTATTGGGATTATCATCAGCTTCGGTGCAGAACTGTGCGGCTGCCGTGAAACATACAACTTACTTTGTCTTCTTACTTTGTTTTACTCACATTCGGCATTCCGCTCAATGCAATGTTGCACGATATAGTCTCATCTCAAGTATCAAGTGCTTCTACTTATATGAATGCAGAATGTGCTGTAATTTTTTAGGATGTTTCTTTTTTATTTATTAGTCAATATGCAAAATTGTAGATGCAGAAGTACTAAAATCCATTTTAAAGTATTATTTGATAATTCTTGATAATTGGCAAAGCGGACTCCAAACCGCCTCAGTTGACTATAGATGTCTTATAATAATAATATGTAAAAATAATGCTTTTACTGCTAAAAGTAATAAGCAGTTAGAATTCTTAAAAAATATTTTGTACGTAGGTGGAAATAAATACAAAGACGAATAACTTTATTGTACAATGTCAATCATCCACAATCAAATGGAGCCCTAAACACTGGCATTTGATGATATTAACTCCGCCATATAAGCACTTAAAGGCATAAAATGGTACGAAGGTCATATTTCATGTTACGGCAACTCAATTATTCTTTATTGTTAAACAGTCAAATGATTAAGATTTTACAGTTATCGAATACTTATGTAAAGTACACGAATGTCTGGATCAAAATTTTCTTCTTATTATATAACAAAGATAACAAACAATGTCATAATTAAATACCCGACATTATGCAAAGTCGGTGTATCGTTCAAATTGCTTTATTAAGCCAATGAATCTACCAACAATTAAACAAGTTGTATTGTATCTAGTTAATAATTCATCAGTCGTAGAAAATAGAAGCTTTTATTTTGTTTAACTTTGGTGTATTCGGCAAAAATGGTTTACCATCAGAAATTCAAGTTTTAAAAAGTATACTGGAAAGAAATCCACTTGGAGATTATTTGTACTCTCAAACTCTCAAAAATGACGAGTTATTTAAATTTCAAATAAATTACTTGAAAACATCTTCCGTCTATAGGTATGTAGTGTAGTGTAGTATGTAATAGAGGTGCGACAGAACCGAACACGTTTGGTGTTCAGTTAGGTCTGTTCGGTACCTAAAAAAGCTGAACGAGAATTTTGAGCAAATCTCGAACCAAACTCGAACACAGCCCGCATACAAAAAACCTGTTTGATCTAAGATTACGTACACAATTATTTGGATTGAATGAATGAAATAAACATGTCATTTCAGAATAATATTATGAAGTTTTATATCAGTTTTATAATATTATCAATTTTATCACATTCTGTGTAGTATACTGGCATCGACAAGAAAGAAGGGATCACTTATCTCTGATTTGATGTAACCAGTGTAGGATAGGACAATGTGCTTTCTCTGCATGTATGCGTATACTGCAGTACATGTATTCTTGAGCCATATGAGGATATTATAGCATCTGAACTGAAAAAGAACATTTTTGGACCGAACCAAATCCGAACATTATTTTCATAATGGTACCAAACCGGAAACGAACATTAAATTTGTCGAACCTAACTAAACTCGAGCAAGAAAAAACCTGTTCGTTCGCACCTCTAATAGTTTAGATACGTGAATAAAATTTCTGCTCGTCTGTTATACCACATAGAAAGAAAATAAGAAATAAATAATGCAAGCAGTAGCAGATATTCTCTGAAAATAACTTTCAGAGAATTCCGCTTGCGTGATACAAAAAGTACAATACGTATTGTGAAAAATCTGACATGGTATTATATCTTCAATTCAAAAGAAATTTTCTGGATGGTAATTTCTACAAAAATGTTATCTCTCTCTTCCTGCTCCCACAATTTTCAAAAAGTCTAGCTTTCTATGTTTTAAAATACTTTACCATCTATTCTCTTACTCCTAAATATATTTTCTCAAGTCTAAAGTTTTGAGACGAATTACATCTATGTAGCAATACGAGATTTTTCTATAGCATTATTATACCACAACATATTTTGGAAACACGTCTGCAATCTTAAATTATTTGTCAAACTATAACATTCTGCGTCATTCAACGTATACTCTGGTATATATGTTGATAATATGATATGATTATCTCTGCTGCTGATTCATCATTTAGTAGTAGAAAAATACCAAATTTTTCAGTTTGGTTGTGTAGAAACGGGATATGTAGTGATGTACAGTTGTACCTAATATCTAATCAAGTTGAACTGTGCACGAGACAGGAGACATACAGACATACATGACGCTAACAAACTATTTGTATAATATGAAGAACTGAATTGAACAAGGAGGTTACTTTGTGTTGCATTGTGCTTGTGATGACTGGGATGTTGTCCATATGTCACCGTCTGCTCACTCTCATTACGACTCTGTATATTTTCTTTTGCTAGAAACGAGTTCAATGTCAAGTCAATTTCAAAACTCTTATGTTTAGCTGCATATTTCTATTTCGTATCTGGTACATATTCACAGAAGCGTAGTGCTATACAACAGTCAGACTGCCCCTGCTTTACGCAACACCAATACTATAGAGGTACTTAATTCACATAAATATGCCATTTGTCTTGTATATATATCAGTCATTAGTGTACAACTCACAAACCAAAACATACAACTCTACTGAAAGAAGTAGTATGATGTAAAAATTAAAGTTTCTACTAGAGACGTCAAAACCGAACCGAAACCGAACGATTTTTTCGGTTTTGGTTCTTGATTTTTTAAGTAAATTCGGTTTCGGTTCGGTTTCTACTGATTCGGTTTCGGTTTGGTTTCGGTTCCAAAAATTAGGGCTGATTCGTCCACAAACCTTTTGTATAGCTTGGTTGGTTTTGTCACTAGAATTAATGGAAGTTCAACCACTAATATTGCAAGGGTTAGGTTTAATGGGACCCACGATTTAATATTTCGTTTCTGTGGGCGAATGATAAAACCTTGGTGGGGCGGTTGTAATTATACCCTTACCATACAGACATATCATATTATTGATAAAATATTGTGAGTGTAAATATATTATAAATAACGAGACGTCAATAAACGAAATATTAAATCCTGGGTCTCATTAGTTGTGTAACCTAACCCTTGATATATGTATTATTAGTGGTTGAACTTTGATTTATTCTAGTGACCAAACCATACAAAATAGGGAGTTAGGGAGCTCGGTCAAACAACATTTATGCTAATTCAATTAATCTCTACAACATATAAAAATGCAGGCAATTCTGTAGAAAGCGAAGGTCAGTGACCTCCTCGACCTCTTGATATTTAAAGTTTGACTTTAGCACATCATTTATGATGCAAACTGAAGCAATATTTTCCTTTAACATTTTATCACAGGACCACTCCTTTGTGGTATGACCCTTTGACAGCTTCCAGAGGCCAAACCAGGTAACCTATGGAATTTTTACCCTACTCAACCGAGTTCCTTAAATCAAGCTGTACAACATTCAAAAAATTCAACAAAATTCGAAGAAACCCACGTTGCATGTAAATCGGCGGCCCATCTCCTTTATAAACGAAATCCATGTAAACACTAACAGCATTCTCACAGATCTACTCCACACTACATATATAGTGCAACATACATACAAATTTACGGAATGCCACAAATACAAATAGACAGCTCCTGTTTATAATACAGAACAGAGTCTAATACTCTCATCGCTTCATTTCCTTTTTTCAACATCATTGTCGTAAATATAAAACAGAGCTTCAGATCATTTCCATTCATATTTACCCAAGATAACACTAGGTACACAGATAGGTATTATTTGTTATGTAACACTTTGGAAAGTTAGTTTCTCAAGTAATTACTTCCAAGGATGTGTAGTAGAACTCTAATACATTATGCTGCTAGGTACTGTTTGTATTTAGTTTGAGATATTATTGTATTTAAGTCACCTATGTATAAGCATGCATACTACGTATATACATAATATATAGTGGAATTGTATAATGTAAGTATGGTATTATATTATTATTTATTCATTGTAGCAAGGTAGGTCGGTTGGTTAGGTTAGGTTTTACAGAGTACATACATTTAGTAGAAGCTTCTGGTAAAATGTAAAATGTAATACACTTTCCTGTTCTTCTCTCGCCTTTCGTAAACTGCTTGGTTGATGTTGATGGTCTGATGATAAACTAAACGATAATCAATAAGTTTCCATGTATACATCCTTACAGAGTACATACATAGTCATAAATGGACTCTCGGCTAATTCACTTTAGTTTGCACTACGGAGATTACATGGACGATAGCTGCATATTTATGTAGTACATGGATGCGGATCGGATGGTGTGAGGGTGAGAAGAGTGTGTGCTTCGATAATAATAATAAATTATGTTGAAATCCATACAGACAGGGTTTACATACAAACGAGTGTTCCATACGTGTGGTGTGAGTGTACGTGTGCATGTGTTACTTAAATACTGTTGCAGAGAGCACATCTATAGGACATCATGTAATAATATTATAAGGTATGTTAAGGGTGTTTGGACGATACGGAAACTGGTAGTTCTCTTCTTAACACTAAAAAGCTGTGTATTATTGCACTTTAAACTGAATGAAGACGAGGAAAGGAGAGTTGTGGAGCAGAGGCTGTGGAAAAGGGAAGAAATGAAGACAGAGGTTTTTGGAAAGAGTAGATATAATAATAAGTTAAGTATTCTCCAAGTTTTCCTTCTCCGACTAACTGTTTGTTGGTTTAACTTGAGTTGCTGTTCTTCTTTGTGAGAAAGTATATGGGAGAGAAGAAGGAGTGGAGATAGGGGCACTAACTAATAGTCCTACCTACTAGTAGTTCCAAAAATTCCTTTTATAATTTCCTCCTGTTCCTGTCTGCCTGGCTTAAATACTTTATAATACCTTGTGACTTTTACTCTTTTACTGTAAGTGAATAGTTTTGTATGTAATGCCCCATTATGTTAAACTAACAAGAAATACACGCCCCTTACGTGTAAATACTCTGCAAACCCTGAGGAAGTGTAAATTATTTATTTTTAGAATTTTGTAATGCACACTATAAGAAATTAACGTCAGTCGACAATAAAGAATGACTGATGCACAGTGTACAGATAATGTCTGCTAAAATATACTCTCATAAATCTTACGCTACACCTACAACATCGGGTGTACACACATGGACACATGGCCATGGCCATGTTATACTATATTAGTTCTCCTTTGATTACAGTTTAGACTTTAGACTGCCTTAGGTGTACAGACAGTAGTGCTCACATTTTTGGACAAACTCAGGACGTGGTTTTTGAGAATTGGGAATGCCAGAATAATTGCAGGATAATTATTACATAGAAGTTTTTCGTCGTGTCAGTTTTGCAGGATTAAAAGGGAAATGCGAATGCTCACGATACTTCTAATAAAGGACTACTACATATTTTGAGGATAGATTCATTTTATGAGAAAATGTCAGGTGTTTTGCAAATAAGATAGCCATGTGATGTGAGTCATAGATTGCAAAGAAAAGGCAGAAAAAACTTTGAGTAGAAAAGAAGTTAGGGTGATAAAAAATTGAATCTAATTTGTAAGTTTGTTTGTCATTTATTTGATAAAATTGAAATTTGAAAAGAGAGAACATATGAGTATTGGATGTGTATGTGCAGAGATTTGTTAAGAGTGGATTTTTAGGTTGGTTGGTTTAGTTTGGATGGATGGAGTGAGGGTTGGTTGGTGATGCCCCTCGGTGAGCTTGTCATGTCAGACTGTAATAAGAGCAGATAATCAATGTAGTGCATAGAGAGAATGTAGATTCTTTTAAGAAACTTTGAGCAAAAGTCAATTGTTTTCCACTCTCATCATGTAAAAGTTTGAGTTTTCTGTGTGTTCTTGTCTTTAGTAGCATGAGCTTGTGTGACTTGCACGAATTGATATTGAGTTTGCGAGTTAAAGCTAAAGTCCAAGTGTATGTGGAGAAAAGTTAGTTTGATTCAACAAAGCAAGAAGCATTGAACAGACAGACAAAAATAATTCTCGTTTGTCTTTTTTCCTATTCAGCCAGTCTCATAATGTGAAAGGACTCAAACCCTTCTCTCTGCAATACTCCAGTCTCTCCACTCACAAACGACCAGGCCACTACTCACTCAACTACGTTAAGAAATACGTCATGAATGGAAATCTGAACTGCTCGCTAAAAAGTTAGGCAATTTAGGTGTACATGTCGATATCACTTCCTCTCTATGACTTCCCTCCTTCCTTCCACATCCACCCACCCCACCAAAATATTTTCTACACACTCCACTGTCTCCACTACAATTTCATATTTCCACTCATCTTACTAACTAATTCAAATTAGTTATGTGACCCTACAATATCATACTAATATCATATCATTCATAATTCCTGATTAAAATGCCGTGTTTCAATATCTATTGTGTTTGGGATATTCAATGCTAGTTCTTGTAAGCAAACCCTCATTTACTAACTCATGTGATGGTCCTATTGTTTTTAATTGGTACAATAATGGGTAAAAATGCGCCTACAATAAATATTGTATACACTCTCGTCAATGGTAAAGGTTGTTCACATGTGACAACTTTCCAATAATTTTGCTATCATCATGACGTGCATTATTAGTTTTGTACAACTCAGAACCAGACTTGCGTACAATAGCGGATTATTCTACTTATAGGCATAGTGTATGTGTGTAAAAGCCATCGTTTCTTAGGATATATTAAATTAAAAATAAATTTGTAATGCTATTTATTTAAGTTTTATGTTCCTATACCAAATTATTGATTCGAGTTTATTCCTCTTTTTGCTATTATTAAATGGCATAGCAGGTATGCTTTCACTGAGCGGTTTTATAATTGCATACTGCGAGATGCGTTCGTGAAAGTCTCAGATACTTTTTTATGTGCGTTTGTATGGTTTATTTTATTTCTTGTCCGCTTTGGTTGACTGATATCTTTGTAGTCGATGTTCTCAAATAAGTTTTTTCTTTGCATGATTTGTATGCAAGGCCGTGTCCAGGATTTGGTTTGGGGTGGGGCACCAAGGTAAAAATGTTATTATAAATGGCAATTTTCACGCGAAGCGCGAAATTTTTAGCCAATTTGAGCAAAAATTTCGCGATTTAGGGCACTTTTGTGCCCAAAATAACCTATTTTTTGAGATTTCGGGAGGGGGGGGGGTCACGTGCCCTGCCCTGGTGTCCTGCCGCTAGATACAGCCTTGTTTGTATGTCACTGTGTCCGTGTGCAGAGACATTCCTTAGACTAAATATGAATTGGTCTCAGACTCGCTCTTTTAAACTTACAATAAGGGTGGGATACCTTGTGTCTTTGAGATGCTTTTTTGAAATTTTGTGATTTTCATATCTGACAAATAATGTGTTATTTACTTGCCTCCCACATGAGTTTCTGTGTTACAGATCTAAAGATTGTAGTAACTCACATTTTGTAAGTTGGTACAATGGTAGGTAGGTATAAACAATAAGCTGATGTAATGATAGTATACAGAGACGTCCAGATTCTGCTAAAGCAGGAGGAGGACACAGATACATTGTACATGGTATATCAATCACATCATGGAGTAAGTAACAATTTATTGGTTGGAAGAAGAGAGGTTATGTTTCTAGGTAAGTTTTATTAGTGATGCCACCTGCCACATGCATGTTCCAGTGTTTTTTCCTCCCGTGGTGTTGGTCGTGTCCTGTGCGATGTTATTAGCAGAGGGACAGAGGGTGTTCATAGTATTCCTGACGGTGGAAGAGTGGGAGAGATTTGGAAGAGGGACGGAGACGAGAAACTGAATAATTCTGAAAAGACTTGACAAGTGTCCCCTGCTGAGGTGCAGTGTTCTGAAAGTGTAACGAGATCACACGAACCAAATTCTAAGAGGCAGAGTCCCACTCTCTGTTTCTATCTCTCGCGGTCTCGCGTGCTTAATGTATTCCGCTCTAAGCCTTTTTACCAGGATAGTTTGTCTTGTACACTCAGAACGGCTGTTGTAGACGAAGAAAAGAGCTAAGTACTAAAGGCAATGGGTAAAAAGATTTTAGGGACTGAATGAAACTCACTCTCGGTGAATTGTGTTTGTGTTACGTTAAATACGATTGCATGATGTTGACAGTCCTGTACAGCTGAACATACAAAATGCATCAAGTGCCCCACAAACTTACATGAAAACCTCCCGGTTTCTCCTACAAAAACGACTAGACTGCTCTGGTCTTGCTATCCCAACCTACTACAAGTACAACAACCAGAAGAGTCATATTAGGTATTGTCGTAGTCCTTGTATTTGTAGTAGAGCACCGTCAAACAATATTTTTTGTTACATCAAAGGTACTTTTACACACACAACAAAAATAACAAAAGTCTCGTTCTGTTTGTGGCGGAGCTATCATTCTGAATCTTCTTCCAAGTCTGTTTCTCTGTCTTTCCTTCTTCTTATTCTCCTACCAAATCTTGTGTGGCTAAATTAAGTGCACTTTCATACGTTATATATCTACCTAGTTCCTAATTCCAGAAATTGTCACAAACTATTTCCCATTCGTCATTGTGCTATGTTGGCTAGTGGGGTGAAGTGATGTAAACATGCATTATATATGCACTAACCTGACTGCTCTTGGCATTTGACACTGATACGCTGAGAAATACATTTGTCTGAAAAACTTCAATTTATTCCTTTCAATTGTAACCATACAAAATTCGATTAAATCATTGACTTGAAAATCTTTTCGTCACTTTTATTAGTTGCAACAAAAAACCCACTTTAAATTTCTTTACATGTACATAGCATGGAAATTTGTATTTAATGGGTATATCGGTATTTTTTATAGCTGTAATGTACAGATAATATTTCACTAGTCATTTATAATAGAATTTGTACAGTACACAATTCTCTTCTATAGGCACCTATATATAGTAGTCCGGTACACAAAAAATCATGCATTCTCATAATGCATGCTTTAGCTTAAAATGAGAATGTCATAGTGCCATCATTGCCATCATAAGAATTATATCTCACGTCCTACATTTGCACGGTATAGGTGTTAACAAATGACAAAAAATATTATTAATAATTCACATTTCTTTCAAAACTAATTGTATGTTTGTTTGAGTTGGAAACTTATCGTATCTATATACTGCAATAATAGAAATGAATGGATTCTGAGATGCAGATGCAAACGATATATTTTGAGCACAGCTTGCAACAACTCGGAAAATAAGAAAATCACACAGCACATTTTCTCGAAATTTAGTGGTTGGAATTGGGGAAGATTTGAATCAAAGGTTGGATGGAAGCAAGGAGAAATGTTGTTGCAAAGGAAGAGAGGATTTTTTGTTTTATTTCAGGTCTACAATTAGCGTCAGAGTGGAGTAAGAGGAGGGATTCCAGTGACGGTGGTGTGGTGGTTGGAGCTGGTGTGGTGCGTGTGTTGTCATCCACAGTGGAGGTGAAAGAAAGTATGGGAGCCTCTGAGTTGGAATTGTAGCTGGAAATGTGAAGCTCTAGCTTAGTTTTTTATACGATTACATTGCAGTTCCTCATAGCGTCTGTCTCTGTGTAAAAAATGAGGATCTGAATCCAGTCTCTCTTGCTCATATTTACGACGTCCATTAAATTCAGCTCGTTTTATTTTATCTCATCTCCGGCTTACTTACTCCAAGTGGCTCTGCTGTAAATATAGTTTAAGATACGACTGCTCTAAACGTATTCTCCATAATATGCAAGCAAAAACCTACTTTACTTCTTATAATCCTTATTGTATCACCTATTATCGGAGTACTTTTGCAGAAAATATTTATGTTGCGCACAGTCGTTTTTTCCATTTATCTTTCCTGTCTAAACTTTTATCTACGAATGTTAGTTCTACTCAAACTGCATTTCTATGACCAAATAAACACCACTCTCCTTCTTTATATACTCTTGTTAAGGGTTAAGGAATGCATGTAGCACAAATTAAGTAATTAGAGTGCAAGGAAAGCAATAGTACTAAATAATTTGGGTCATGTCATGCTTTATAATATTCCTTCTCAAGATTTTTAAATTGCCCCATTATTAATCATCGCCAGATGGTTATAGAAACATGTTCGGTCGGTGTGTCCGTCTGCCCGTCCGTTATATCGATTATTCAAGAATGGTTAACAGTTTAAAATTTGATCCACATAATATTAGAACCAAGTGGTTTCATGACCTTTGACAATATGACTAGACTAGTTAATACTCAATTACATTGACTAGTGCATAAATTCTATACACTGATTCATGAAATCTAATAAAATTTCGCTTCTTTAATTATGGCGAAAAATACAGAACACAGAGGACAGCACCATAGGGTACATTCAATTTACGACTATGGTTATTTACGCTATTACTTTTTGCAATGGTTTATTTTTACACACAATGAAATTAGACAGGCTATATTCCCTATAATACATTTAGTAGGAGTGGTAGAATTATATGCAGTTTCATTTTTAAATTGTTCGGCATTACATTTTAAAAAATTTACATTTTATCTCTGTGTGACTCTAACAGCGGACGTTATATTATTCGATTATTCTGGGTCGTAACATGCAAATGCATTCCAACATCTTCTTTCACGTCTTTTGTGCTAAATTGTGGATTGGATGATTTGCCATGAATTTATCGCCCCATTTGAGTGTATGTGAGCATTTGCACATTTATTTTCATGATTCAAGAGATTCAAATTCCTTGGCTATTCAAACGCTAAGAGAGATAGGGCAGTTGTAGTTTTGGGTTTCTGGCGAGCCAAGCCTTGTGATGGAACATACAAGGAGAATGGAGTTGTGTTGGGATTGCATGAAAATCCCGGGGCTATAAACTAAATGTTTGGAATGGCACACGGCACATATTACACTTAAAGTCTCGAAATGACATCAAAATAGATATGTAATGCACCATGGAATTTGCATCGACTATATTTACGATTGCCCTTCCAAAGAATTCCCTTCATGACTCCCAAAAGATAAACATGTGAATAATTCTCCTTTCCACCTTGGGGTCACTCACTGCAGATGTACAGCTAGATCCAGGGGCAGTGTAGGTCACAAGAAGGCATAACGCTTTAAACAGAAAAGCTATCACTTTTCTTTCCACTTTGTCATTACATCATTAGTAAAGACCCACGTATGTACTTTTAAGCCTATTCATAAAACATTGCGTGGAACAGTGCAAGAGACTCCAAAGGAGCTCAAGTGAAAGTGAAATTGTGCATTTATATCCGTCGTCGTTGTATTTCTGTAAAATTGGGTTCACTGAGTTTTATTTGTTTTGATGCTGCATTTGGAATTTGGGTTAAAAGAGAGTGCTTTAAAAGAGAGAGATAGTAAATTCGATTACAGGATTGATGCATGATCTTGATCCTTAAACCTAGCCGAAATTAATACGGAGTGTTCAGTCTCCACTCATTGACATAGTGGTTTTTTGTACTTTGTTTGCTCTCCGTGGCATAATGTTTAATTCTAATCAAACAAATACAAAGCTATTAATACTGAGCTGATTATTGTACGAATCCTTTCCCGTGTGTAGTCTAGGCAATTTTTAAATTGAAATTTCAATCAGATTATTTACATAATCCCTTGGAGTTCTTGTCCAGTTCATCGAGTAGTCTTGTTGTCCGTAAACAAATTTGCTGTAGCAACCCGGTTAAAGGTAGTGGAAAATTCAATTGGTTCGTAGAAAATTAAATTAAATCAAAAGGCCAATCCCATTACACAGAATGCGAATCCCATCGTATCAAAAAACATGTAAATTGTAAAAGCACACACAAAATAAATTAATGCTCAATACTTGTTAAAGCGTACAATTGCAATACAAAATGCTTTTTTATACTATGTTATAAACTAGGATTGACCTCAGTCTCACTAACTTTCCTACGTTACTTTTAAACCAGCACAATACAAAATATACAGATAAAAATAAATAAATTGCACTGCAAATGGAGTTTTCAGCTCCCCAGCAAACACAAAATTTAGTCCTTGTCCACAAAAAATGGCTTTGTGGAAGTACTCAGGTTTTTATAGATTTAATAAATATGCTTATATAACTCTTCCATAAAACAGGAGCAATTCATAGAAGATATTATCGTAGCTTTAACATTTACACATTGCAAATAGGTATGAGGACTGCATACACTATTTCTTTAATTGTTTTAAACAATATTATTTATATTTGAGTGGCTCTAACACAAACTTTGGATCTAAAAATATAACAGTATGTGGGAGTTGAAGATCACAGGTCAGTGAGTCATTTTAGATTGCACTGATTGACAATCACTCGAGACGAAGGATAGCAGACGGACGTAGAAATTCAATTAGGTTCGTTTCTACCCACACACGAGGCATCGTGCTATAATCACAAGAAGACCTGGAAAAACATAAGTCTACTACCACCAGAACTAACTTGCATCAATCCCTTGCCCTACCAGATATTTTATTCTCTTGGCCTGTGCTTTCTACCACATTACTTTTTAGTAGAAATACTACCTCCAATGTTTTTCACCCACATTCCATTTCTTATTTTTGGACCATCGTGATACGGTTATAACCTTATCACGTTGGTCCAATATACCTCTATAAGAATTTGTAAAGTGCACCTTGAAAGAAAACAAATGCGTGTTAAACAATAAAAAAATCATCCCTATAACTCATTAAGTCAGAATTAATTTGTTTATTTATTAATGAGAATCAATACAGTACAAGATTAATTGTATTGCAATCCGGAAAAATTATTAGTCAAAATTAAATAAGTTGACCTCATATTTAATAAACCATTCGACAAAATTGTGTTTCCTGACAATTGAGGGTGACATTATATTATCATACTTGATACTATTACATGAGGACCAGATTATGGGATAGTTGAAAGTTCGTTGGTTTAGCAGCCTTTGTTTCTAATTGATCCACTTAATAATATGACTAATTCTTTTTATATACTGGACATAATATGCATGAACCCTTGCATTTTGTAATTCAGAGGTTAAAAGCCATAAAGGGTGATACGTGTTGTGTGGGATGACGTTGGATGGGTACGGATGAATATGATAATAAGGTTAAGAAGGTAAATGGAGCAAAGTGAAAGAAGGTAAAGACAGAGAGAGTGTGTAGAATGAAAGTGAGGAAGAGAAATGATTTGGGAGTGTAGGAGGAGGGCATTGTATAAGGAGTGCGTGTTGATAGCGTGGAAGTGAAGCTGTGTAGAGGGACGAGAGACAAAAGAGATACAAAAGTGTGTGTAAGTAAGAATGAAGCCGATCAACACGATTTCCTTCCTTCCTTCCTGCCTTGTCCTGATATAGGTAAGTGTTATTAAGAAAAAAGTCGTTTGATGTGATTTGATGTGGAAGAAAAGAGTCTCATGTCTGCTTTGTTGTTATGGAATGGATGGAAAGATTCGATTAGATGCCATTTCCCATTCCCTCTACACACACATTTCTTGTTTCTTCACTCGCTCCTCGCCCAACTCACAATACTCCTCCACTCCTGATTTCATTTCATTTGATTACTTTCACACACACAGAAAACACTCTTTTCCCCTTAAACTTAATACACAACCGTCACTGTGACTATCACTGCGACACACAACACACACATTACACTACCACTACTCCTATACTCCCATGCCGGACTCAACATTTTCTATTATAGTCAGCAGTGTGATTATTATCATCACCATCTTCACCATAAACACACAAACACATAACATAATATACACAAACCCTGTGTGTTTGTGCATACCATTTTCTCCTCCTAAACTCACCATCAGTTTGCCATGGGAATAAAATACACTGGACCCACTAATACACTTGTGGTATAGTACAGAATACACACTCTCTGTACTTTTACACTCAAATATACTTCTCTAGTTTGTGTCCTAACGATAAGACATCTTGATGCGACGTGTGTCTGTGTCCATCCATATCCTCACAAGACATGTCTTGTATTGTCCCAACGTTCATTCTGTGTCTTATAATAAATTCACTGCCCCACACTCTACACTCTCTGTTCATGTGAACATGACTATTGTAGTATACTTTTATAGGGGATTTAGAGTATGATGGTGTTGTGTTATGTGAAGAAAATCACAAGAAGATTTTATAGGATTCTGTATCGCTGTTCCTGTTCCTTGTAGGAAATAATGGAGTTTGAGACACTGTGGTGCATATACAGAGCCACGTGCGATGAGGATGGCGAAGGCTACATACTACATGCTTTCCTTCTCATTATTGAACTGATTGGGAGTGTGATGACATTAGCCATCAAGTGAGAACACTAGTACTACGAGTAGTAGGAGTCGTAATAGCAATAACGTCTTCCCCACGATGGACTGCTAGAAATACATAGAACTGCATGCAATACTACAACTATAAGTACATCTAAGGGGAAAAAGAATGGAGACAAAGAGACACTTCATTTGTTTCATGTTGCCATCTGCATGAGACTCCCGGCTCAATTGCCATGTTATTGTGATTGTGATTGGAATCGGGAAAAGTGCTGCTAATGCTAATAATACAAATACTCCCGTCCAACAGTCATTTACTTACGTGACTTTTTTACCCGGAGACACTATACACACATATACATACATTGCGATACATGCAATACGTAGGTTAGGTAGTAGCTATACAAATGTGCGCAATATTTTTCTCCTTCTCTCGTCTAGTCTCCCAGTTTAGAATTCTGTGTTAAAAGTTAGTGGCCATTGAGATGCATGCTGTAGGTATATTACACTAGGAACATTACACCAACATTCCGCTCCTGAAGAAATTGGAATGAATATCGTAATACACAGAAAGCACAGTCATAAAACTGAAATCACAGGCAGGCAAATCAAATGAAGATCGTTCGATTATTGTACATAGCTGTAGATAGCTATTAAGCCTTTGGGTTTTCCGTGTGAGTGCATGTATTCATGTGTCTGTACATATTTTAGTCAAGTACAGAACAGTCCGTACCAACATAACATAACACAGCAGACGTATTTGTACGTAGTAACTAATTATTTTTGGTATTCATTGGAGCCCTGGTTTCATAGTTCATACTTGCACGTTCGCTTGCTCAATTTATTATGTAGTGTGATAATACTTGAAAATAAATAGGATAAAAGGAATTTGCACTAAACTGCTTACTATTGCTGGTGCTGTGCACTAATGTGTAGTGGGGATGCTAAAAGTATGTAGAAGCACTTGAATTCAGTCAGCATTTTGGATTTCTTGATGTAGTTTGGTTATAGTGGGGATGCATGGGAAGTTGCATAGCCTTTGGCTGGCAAGTGACTTACCTTGATTGGTATGGCACTCCACTACTCCGCTAGTGCACATACTACATAACACACAAGTACAGATATGTATGTGCGACTGCTCTTCGACTAAATGCTAAGTAAGTAAGTTAGTCTAATAACAAAATGGTTTACAGCGTTAAATGTAATTTGGATATTCGGGGAGCGAAACACGTTTCCAGGGATTTTGGTGTCGAATTAATAGGGTTTCCGGCTCTACGTGCAATGCCTTTTCTTTGAATTCAATAGGAAAACAGGGAGCGAGTGAGAGAGCGAGGAGAATGAAGAAGGAATAAATACTTTCACAGATATAAGTAATACCACTTACCAAGGTGGAGTGAGCCAAGCTACCTTATGTAAGAAATACCGGACTTTGTATCCATCCACACGGAGCGATGTGTAGAATTGATCCTACCTTCATGGACGACATAACCCTTGCTGTGCTCCGCTCTGTTTTACCACCACTCGCTCCCGCTCCCGCTCCTTGTGTGCATAAGGTCGTCGTCGTCGCTGTAGTACATTGCAGGGAAGTCGCCCAGCTCCTAATGCACTGGAAATAGCTCACACGGATGTAACTCCAGGCTCTGGGCTGCTCCTTCACACACAGTCGACTATCTGGACTCTTTCAATTCCACTGGAATCCAATCAGATTGAAATCAATTATTTTATTAGCGTGCTTATTGCAAACTCTGCCATTTGTATGCATGAGCCTTGCTCTTTGTTTAGCGAAAGGAACGCAGTAGGCGCTTTCCTTCCTACGTCCCACACACTTTATACACAGATCTGTGTCGCTCCTTCAAACCATTATATTCCTCTCTCACTCTCTCTAACTCTCTTTCTGTGTAGCTATGTAGTATAAATATAATCTTGTACAGTGTGGAAAGTGAATCTACTACAACTATATATAATTTCAATGCTTTTCAGTCGGGGCTCCAAATTATATTTGCACGTAGTAGGAACAAGATTTGAGTGTGAAAGTGTAGGAAACGGTAGAAGGTAGCTATAATGCAACATTGGTGGTTCAAGAGGAAAAGTGTATACGTAGTGCAAAGAATCATTTTCTTTCCACTTACTTAGAATTTACATTCACACTTTCGCATTCGGCATTCTTACATACTCAAAAATCAAATCACATCACATCATCAAATGCTAAGATGTAGCTGCATGGTGTGCTTTGCTTCCTATTGTTCCTCGTATGTCGTATGTTGGAGTAGAACGTGTTCGTACGCTACAAAGTTATAATATTGCATAATATCTTAGGTGGTGAATATATACATGACGAAGCGGGTGCGGGTGCGAGTGGCGCATGTAGTAGAACCGGCACGACATGTGAATATATATACGGAGAAACTAAATGTTCAGATGGGTTAGTTGGTGTAACACTTTTTGCCTGCATTTCTTGAGTGTTTGTGTATTCCATGTATATGTGTACAATATTATGCTGTGTGCATATCAAGGTGGGAGTGTTTGATAGTTGGTGCTTAGGATGTAAACGTGTAGGTACTAGGCACATAACTGTAATCGTTGTACAGCTATAAGGGCACAATATTTGTGATGTGATGTGAGTCGAGTTGATTTGCCGACTCCGTTTTGCTATGCAATGAAAATGAAGGTGGCATAAAAAATCAAGATTTCATTTGCTAGAGTGTAAAAGTCCATAATGAAATAAATGGGCTATCAGTGAACAGAAGAGTGAGAGTTGAATTTTAGTTTTGCGTTTATATTCTTGTGTCTCAGTTTGAGTCTCAGTCTCAGAGTCCAGAGTCAGGAGAGTCTCCTGTTGTATTCTGTAGCTGGTGTGTTGAGTGTGTTGGCGAGTGTATGCAGTAATAGAGCGGAGCAATGCAATGGAGAGTTGCTTTTGCATTGCTGCTATTACTGCCCCTGCTCTGTTTTCTTTTGCCATGCATCACATTACATTACATTAGCTACACTACATCCACTTTATGGATGAGATTGCATTGTTGTGAATTTCCCACTTCCCTTATGAGCCTCCGCAGAGAAATTCCTTCTTTTCTTTACGAGTCCTCAAGTTTTTACGACTTTTTCTTTGCCAAGAGGGTGAAACTCTCTTTGGGTCCGTAAAACAACATTACTAGTCATACACACAGTGTAGAGGCACACAAAGGTAGTCCGTACCTCTCCTCCAGTACTTTATACACGTATGGGGCTGCCCAAACATTCTGCATGGCCCGACGAAAGAATTAAACTTGAAAGATTAGAATGAACTCAACTTACTCAACTCATCCCCTTCTTAGTTATTCTTCTGAGCGAGTTGAAGATGCAGTCTCCCGTTCACGCTCCTCATACTCCATTCTGTTGTCTACAGCTACGTGCACATCCATGTGTTCCAGAATAAAATACCCCTGCTCCATGTATAGCACTTAATGATAGTTCCCTTATTACTCCTACTTTTAGTTGACTTTTACTTTCGCATACTTAAATCTCACCTTCGCCTTCGGATATAACAAAGCCTGTAGTAGTATATGCGCATTACATTATAATGTTGTACCATTTCATTCCCCACTCTCAATTCTCTTCAAACCTAATCCTGATTTCAATTTTTATTGCTACAGATTAAGACAGAAAGAAACTCTTTGTCAAGTAATAATACAAAAACAGATGAAAAAATCTCACCCTCTTTTTGTAGTCAGAAGACTACCAGTCCAAATGAAATATTAGTTTTCTTTCTTCCCTCTCTTTATTTTTGGGCTCTGAGTCGCCAAAATTATTATAAATATAAACTCTCGTGTCTCGTGTAGTTCTTTAAAGTTGGTAGATGCGAGAAAAAACAATGTGGAATTAAAGCGCACACTACGACTCTCTGTAGAAATAATATAAATGAATAAATAAATTAAACAATTGCGACTTGGACTTTTTCTTTTTCCCCTTTGATGTTTTTTGCTATTTCTAACAACCTATGGGATTTAATGCTAACGCACATTTGAGAATGTCATTTGCACGGCACTCTCTCATTAGTTTTGACAGATGTATCTAGAGTCGAATAGTATGTGCCCCTGTAGAGTAAAACTACAATTGAGTTTCGGATTCAATCTTTGCAAGTGTTCTAGTTTCTTTTCAATCTACACAGCTACATTATTTTTGGAAAACGTCGCCTTAATATTTGTGTTCGAATGAATAGGACAGGTGTTGAAATTACGTTTAAACCTCTTAGGTTTAGAAAGTTACGAAAGAATGGGATGACTATTCCTTTTTATATTGTAGTCACATTTCAATTTGTTTTAGATGGCTGTTGTGTAGTGTCATCAACGAATACTCCTTTCACACTCATATCAAATTGAAGTGGAGTTTGAGTCACTCAGTCAGACTGAACTGATAAGATGAGCTTTAAGACTACTATCGCTCCTTCTCCATTTAAAATAAGCTTTTCACTTTCTAGCTTGGGATGAATTTCATTTGAGAAGCAACTGAAACGAAGGGAAAACTAAGAAACGTAGTAAAAGTGATGGAGTTGGCTACTTTGACTCTCAAGACAAATGAAGGAATGAAGGGGAAAAACTCTCGTTTGTTATTTACACTCTCTCGGGATACTTTAAAACTTTAATTGGGATAAATTTCATTCCACAAGACACGACCAGACAAAGTCAAATAGTCCAACTATAACGCTTCCAACTTGGATTCTTACAATACAAGTCCTCCTTTGTTCATATAAACCGACCTTCCTCATTAACTAGTAGCTCTCTTACTTTCCATACCAAATATAGGCACACTCTACACTTACAATTTACATGTATTATATTCTGAGATTTTTGAGAATATATAATAATATTAAAGCACGATAAAAACGGCATTATTAGGTAATTGGTACAAGTAATTGTTTGAAAAAGTAATTCCTATCACACATTACACAAAACAGAGTTCAGAATCATAACATGATTTGATTCGTACGCACTGAAACCTTTTAACTTTTACTTTGTTAGGATGAAGGAAGACATTTTTGTTGTTAACACATTTACTTCAAAGAAGAAGATTTATATTGTATGTACTCATATAGCATTTATTGTTGTGACAAATCATGAGTTTTTATATAGAGAACTTTTGTGAGTGTTATATTAATTACATAACATTACATGTTTTGCATTTTTATATTACAGAGAAATATTAAAGTTCATAGTTGGATTTTGTTGACGGTTTTTGTTAATCTATGGCCATTTGCATGCACAGTCTGTTTACGTATTATCTTATCTTATTACAGACATAAAGTTTGATTGATGTGATGTGTCATTATTGCATGTAGGTAAATGGTGGTAATATTTGAGCAACAATTCATAGTTAAAGGCATTGAGAATTTAATGGAGTTGTAGTTGAGACTTGAGAGACTATTGATATGACATGGTGGTATGGTGGGGTGAACTGGCGCACATTATTGTTATTGTATACCATAAAGTTGGTATGAAAAGAGTTGTATAAAATAGTAATAAAAAATGTTTTTGTGGTTTTGGAATATGTGTAATACGTATGTGAGTGAGTGAGCGGAAGACATTTGGTATAATAACGTTAGTTTTGTTTGTTTGTGTCTGGTAGAAAATGAATTTCTATATTATTTGGCTGTGGAGGGAGTAGAGAGCGTGCAGTTATAGCAATTTGCTCAAGTTCTGGCACAGAGTCACACTTGGTTGTAGTATTTGTGAGTATTGTGAGTATTGTGAGTAAAGTAGTGTTGGTGGAGCATAGTGAAGTGTATGGAAAACAAAACCCTCGTAAATTATTCGTTTACTTGACTTGAGTTGTTTTGACTTTTGGAATACACAAGAGAAAGTCAGAGTCTGAGAACAAGAGAGAGAGAGAGAGACACACACAACAACTAGAAAGTAATGTTCCCATTCTCAGCCATTGATACGGGAAAAGGAAACATTGTTGGCTGGAAAACTTTGCTTGTTTAGTTTATGTTTGTTTCCCATCTGCTTTTGCATTTAGCTATTAAAGTTGCATTATTCAAATATTTCAAAGTACAACAGAAAACAGAAAGTATCTCTCCGTATATATTTAGCACTGGCAGACAAGAACACACTACACTACTCCTTATAGAGCAGCCAACTATCTGTACTGGCATGACTTGACTCACACCAAAACTAACTCTAATCCAAATTCAACCAAATACCATTTTCAACTTCACTGCTTGCTTTCCTACACTCTTCTCCTTGTGCTACTTCCTAATAACAAATTCTAATAACTTCCTTGCCTCCTTTCTCCCTGCATTCACTTTCTCTACTCCAGTTCCTCTCTATTTCTCTGTACTCCTCACACCATCAAATAACGCTGTAACTAATGCTCTTGTACATAAGTGCACCAAACAACACTGCACCTCTCACTCTTAAGAATATTACACTTCCATTACTCCAAACAATCCTCGTACCTGCACCCCGTCAAATAAACTAAACAATTAATAAAGTGCACACAGGATCAGAAGAGAGACACAGGAAATTGCATGGTGTTGTGCTTATTATAACTCACAACACACGTGAAAATGACAAAAAAGTGTGCAAAAAGTCATAATAATTTAATAATTTGTGATATAATATATTTGCCAGGTGAAAGTACACGGACGCATACATAAATAAAAACAGTGTGCATAAAATATTAGGATAGGTATAAAAGAATGGAGGAAGAGCATGGCTAGGTATATACTTGATAGTTAGTAAAATTTCTGATGACAAGACAAATGCAAGTTTAAATGTGGAATTACAGGATGAAGTTATTCTAGTTGAGTTGGAAACTTTGCCAAAACTGTGACATTTTGAAATATGAGAGTTTGTGTCGTTGTTGGTGCGGACGCGTTACAAGTTACAAGTCAGAATCCGTTTTGGTTCGACTTCAGTTCCCCAACATTTCATAAAAGCCCATCAAGCTAAGAAAATTGATGTCCTCTCATTCTTGTAAGAGAGCGGAGCATTGCACGTTGCAGAGTACTGCGTTAGGTTACGTGCACACTACAGGCGAAAGCATGGGCTACCTCTCTCCTTGTTTGTTTCGCATCGTCCCTGACTCAGTCTCAGCTTCTACAAATTTTCCATTTGCCTTGCCCTGTCATATTTCCAAGGAGCAAATCTCTCCAAGACATCGTCTCATGATATTCCAGACTTCCTGTTCCAGCACCACCTCATCCAGCACAAGTCTTTTCTTGGGTCGTGCTGTGTCTAATATTAAGACCATAGCCATCTGTTCCGAAACGTTGCATATGCATGGATAGGTAAAAAGAAGTAAAGATGAAGATGAAGAAGAAGATGAAGACGTAAAGAAGAAGAAGAAGGCGGAAAGTATAGGAGGAGGAGGATAGGACTGAGGCTCAAGACTCAGGACGACTGCTTTCTATTACCTACAATATTAACCGGCACAAGTTAATTAGCCCCGAGCGTCCGCCTTACTCTTATGTCTCTCTGCACGGCACTTTGAATTTAAAATTGCCTCGTAGAAGAGGGATTCAACCTGAGCGAATAATGTTATGTGGCTATGACCTTGAAGGCTACGAAAATGACTCGACACTAATAAAAGTATGTTGCCATGCAGTTGCTTCTGCCAAAATTCTAATTCTCTTTGGTATTTCAGCAACGTCTTCTCCAATCTCCTCGCTCAGACTCTTATTAACCAGACAGCCCGAAAAAAACACGGGTCCTTTACGCAAGGCTCTAGTACCCCCCAACAACGTTTTATGCGTTCTGAGCAACCCTCAACTCAAATGAATTTTTACTATTTATAGCTAATTGCAAATAAATAAATTGTAAATCTAAGACATTCTGAACGGATTTGAGAACAATAGCAGACGGGATACAGAATAGAAAAATGTATTTACATTTTTATTAGTAAATATGGCCAAAGAGGATTTTGAATTGAAACATCTTAAAAAACTGTAAATCTTTTGCATACCTATAGGTGTAGCGCGCGTACCTATAATTAGTGGACACGTAAAATAAACATGAACTGAAGAATCACATAACTTCCGTATCAAACTTTACGATGCATTTAAATTTAGTATGTTGATGGAAAAGATGGTAATAGAGTTGGAGGTGTCATGCATACACGTACATATATTATGCACTGTATGTTATGCACGTATACATACATGTATGTAAATACGTCCATACTTATTTTCTTGACGTGTGAAAATCCTCTGTGTACACACTTGTAATTCTGAACCACGTCAGCGAGTGTCAAGTGTTTTGAGAAAAGTATGGAAGTGACGTAGAGGCATTATATCAGTTGTTGTGTGGGTGGACAGGGAAAGCAAGGAATATTTGATTGCGGGCATAGAAGCACCAGCACTATAACTACTTTATTATCTCTCTCTGACGACAAGAACATGAATGACTGATGAGTCTCTCTGCTTCATTCACCTACAACCAAAGAGAAAAAACCAAAAGCACCTTACATCTTCCTCCGAAAAACACACAAATACAAACATACACTTTTTAGATGTTAGCTTTTAGATGTACCTAGTAATAGTAGTAGCACAATGTGTTTGCTGATCCATATTGTGCAGAATTTTGAGAAGATGTTAATCCTATGTACATACATATAGGTATACGCCCATGTAGCGTCGACAGAAGGTAAAAGAATAGAAAATTGCCATATGCCTAGCTACATATTATTAATAAGTATTGTAGGATGAGCCTGTGTAGTGGAGGAGGATGAATGAAGTAAAGCTGACATAATAAATAAGCATATTGCAATAGTTTACGATGTCTTAAGACAATATTGCAAATCTGTTGAAAGAAGCGTCGTCACTTGGTTGGTTGACTAGACTTTGTTTCGGGTCGTTTGTGTCGTTAGTGTCTTGACTCACTTTCTCTCACCCTCACTCTCCTATCGACGGGATGCAAACAAAAGGAGACTTGGATAACTTTTCGGCACTTTGTGTTTAGTTAGTCTCATCTCATCTTAATAATGGTTGCTGTATGTGAATAGAGCAGAGCATCAAGCAGGCCAAGATTAGCCCGAATAAAGAAGGAGAAGGCGACGACTGCGTTGTTGTAGCCAACTAACGACCAACAGGACGATGCATAATATTCCATCCTATCTCTCCATGTTCTGTGTGTCATGTAGCAACTTCCGTGCTAAGTAAGATGACTCCAGTGCACTATGTGCTCCTGTAGAATATATTCCCGTAGCTTTTAATAAAACTACTCGTTTTTTCAGTTGACTCATAAATTGAACGTAAATGGGGGACTGAGTGGGAGAAGGAGCGAGGAAGCGGAGCACATGGCAAAAGCCTCTCCTTTCCCTTTCATTTCATCTGGAATCAGATCATCTTTCATCTCTTCTCATTAACGACCTTCTCATCATCATCATCGCCATCTCCATCCACACAGGTACTAAAACAGCCACTCGCTCTCTCACTCTCTCACTCCTTTCATAAATCAACCGGCGAATGGGAAACAAAGCCCAAAGATCCAAACAAAAATAACACAGTCCTTTCAATGAAGCCACTTATGCATAGCACAATCTAATCATAGCACAAGAGTCAGCACAATAAACTTATTTTTATTATCATGTTTCTATATGCATTGTATGGGATGAGTGTGTATAGTGCAGGGCGTGTCTAGTGATATTGGTGCATGGTGTCGATCCCGAGTGCCGAGCACCTCACACACACACAACAAACTTTTCACAAATGAGGAAGCATCCATTTACTCCTGTAGGTAAAATTATACTATTTTTAATAAAGTTCTCCTAGTACTTTCGCTCTAGATGCTTTAGTTGCATTTCAAACTCAGTGTAGCATCCAGCAGCATATGTTTGCTTTTGTCCAACTTTCCTCCTTTCCAGAACTGGGTGGAAAATTAGGCCACGAGAAAGTTAGGAGAAAATGAAACTCCATGTGCGACAATAATTTGGAAAAGGGCTCTTCCATTCTTACTTGTTTCTTTAGGACAGGATTTTGTGTGCGGCTAAACTACGTATTTCCTTTGCACAGCACACGCAGAACAAGAGGATCCTCGTAGTTATGTTTTACTCGTTCTAGTTATTCACCTTTCTCTTTGCTTTTCATATGACTCCCTAATTATAAACTAATGACATGTACACGTGCGTTATTTATTTACTTACACAATTCATGAACATACAAATGAATTTGACTAATTAATATTATTCATCTATATATGATTTATGGTAGTTATAATACTAATTAATTCTTAGCTAAAATTTCAAATCTCAACAGACCTAGAGATAGACTTGTAGAAATTTGTGTCACATGGAATTCGTTCTCTTTATATTTGATTCTATTGAATTTATGCATAAAATATTCTGTCTTTCCCTTAAGATAGTTACGACTCCATATACAAGAGAGTTTAAAGGATTTATAAATTTTACAAACAAATGTATGCAAAAATTTTCATGATAATTGTGACAGATATCTAAATATTACTTAATCTTGATTGGTTTCACAATTAAATATAATCTAGCAATCATATTTTAATTGCAAAGCAACATTTCCAGAAAGTTTTTGCCTTTAGTTTCCGATGCATCAAATAAATGGTTACAATTTTGTGATGTGTGTCAAAATGACAAAGTTATTAGTGTCCGGCAAATTGTTAGAAGTGAAACAGTGAAACAATGGTGAATGTGTGTAAAGAACATAATACGCGACATCCGCAAAGCCTGGGTTATTTATTATTGTGGGAGTTGAACTGGTTTTGTGAAGCACTAACTGATACAATGGACAGAGAGCACAATGGCGGGTAAATAGCCGAATGCCTGCGAACTACAAACCTACTGTGTGTACTCTACAAACAGAACGTGGTATCTGTATCCCCGTTGCTGACAAAGGTGGTGGTAGGAAGTGAATTTGTATTGTAGAACATAATAGTGTCAAAGTTTGTACAGAGTTTCTGTGTGCCTTAAGAGACTGCTACATTTGCACTGCGTTCAAAAAGGTTGTTGGATGAAAGGAACAAAATGGGAAACACACAACAACGCCATTGCCATTTCACCAAAAAACGGCTTTCACCTTGCAAAAATCGCATATTACTATTTCATAGGGAAAAGATTTTTGGCCAAGTCAATGCGAGTCTCCATTATGCAGCCACACAGGGCTTTCCCCACTTGCACGACTTTCACGACTTGCCTATCATCTTCTACAACTTGCGATTAGTTTATGTGTACAATGCTCCTAACTGCCAACCTAACTATTTCACTTTTGTTGTGTGAGTCCCGTCCCACCTTAGTATTAGCACATATCTTGTGCTAACAAACACCCAGCAATGCTTTGACACAAGCTCTTTCTATTTCTGACGAGCACGAAACACACGGAGGACAATTCACATACCTTTGCAGCAAGAGAGACATGAGTGAGAGAAACAGGGCGCAGAAACGACGGCGATCATCTCGGAGAATTCAGTGTGTAGTTGTAGTTGTAGAACACGAAGTGTGGGAGATACGATGATACAAAAGGATGGCAGATGAAAGAGTCCTCCGACTTATATACAAAATGTATTGTTGTTCCTGTTCCACTTTCACATCTTTTCAACTCAGAACAAACTTATTCCATAGTCCATATTATCTCTATATGTAAGCACGCACAACAAAACGTCCACCCCAATGTAAAACCCAACCAGAGCAAACTTATGTCAGCTCGTGTATCTGAGTAAATAAAACATTCAGGAACAAAGAGCCACACAAAAGTCGACGCAAAATACCAACACACCGACACACTTTTCATTTTCCATTAAAAATATCACCAGGCACTCACCTCTCCTAATATTTGTGTCTAGTACTATTAAAATTCACGAGTCCATTTTTCACAAAATTATTCTATGAACTATGAACTGATTCCTAACACTAATGACACCCTTCTTTTTTCTCATAAAAATGACAGTATGCATTGTAGCACTGACTTACCCTACATAGTTAAATATAGTTAAATTGTTAAATTTTAGCAGTGCAAGTGGAATACCCACATTGTACAGTGCTCCCATAATTGAGGACAATTTGAAAATGGCTTGGAAAAAATTATTGAATAATTCGTGTTAAACCTGTTGCATTATTTCTCGCTGTACTAACAAAAATTATCAACTTATTTAATACGAACGATTCCAGAATGCAATGCTTTCTTTCTATGCAGACCACATTTTTGTTTTTAAATTCAGGAATTCACAAATAAATTTTACAACACTTTAATTTGCAAGTAAATGAAGTTGGTGTATGTCATTGGTGTCTGTAGATTTTAGTTGAATACCCACGTTCCATATAAAGCGTTCTAGAAATTTCGTGTGAATTTTCATTTTTAGCCTTTGACAAAATTTGAATGTTTGGAGTTAAATGGAAATGAAAGTGGTTGATTGAGAACGGGAGAGTGATATTGGTTCCCTTGTGTGTCGTCATAATACTAAGGTTGACTAAACAAAGTTTTAGTTGGTGAGAGTGAGTAGGTATATGAGGTATGGTGCTGGAAGTGAATAAATAGGACGTGTTTGTATGGGCTTAGTATTTACACAGTTCGTAGAATTACCTTGCGGCCTTTTGATGTATTGTGCGTGTCAGTTCTGTTTGGTATGAATGTCTGAGTGATTGTAACACACTCTCTCAGATGTATTTTATGACTTATGGTCGCAGTGTATTTGTAAATGCCATGAGACAATATTGCAATTGACAATTGACGAGAAAAGCCCTCATCGAATTGACTTGAGGAAGCTCAAGACTTGATCCTTTTCAAATGCGGCCTCCGCTGCCTTTTGTCTTGTTTTGTGAATCCTTGTGTTGAAGAAAGTTCATTTGAGTTGCGACTTGAGAAGAAATTTGATAGGGAAAGGGAAGGAAAGTCAAAGAATCAAGATTATAAAGCCCACTCTGAACTCTGTGTGTTCAGCACATCCAGATTATATGCCACAGTCGGTATGGCAGCGTTTATATAATTATATACCTACATAATACCCAGAAAGCAAAAGCAGCAGCTGCAGTCATTCATTCTTGATGAACAAGAAGAGCGTACATGAATGTCTTTCATGTTCGGGTGCACAGATACCTATCAAAACTTTCTTATATCAGAACACCATGCTTTCTAATGCCGCCTAATGCTACATAGCGCAGTGTGTGGTCGGTGAAGGCTACACAGTCTTTGTACAAACATATTATCTTGGCATTTACTGATATACTTATCAGATCCCTATACAAACGAGACAGGTGGATGACTATCAGAGTGTGTCTATACCTTCTACTACCACCTTCTCTTCCCAGAGATTAATTTCCACCATGTACTTCACTTTCTCAACATTTAAATACTACATCGCACTACCAACATTCATTTTACACAAAATTTCTTTCTCTCTTTATGTACAACATATAATATCTGCCACTATATGTAGCCACTAAGAAAACCCTTTCATAATAGACAAACACATTATTTATTCAACTTTTCTTCCAAATCCAATAATTCTAACTTTGAATAATATTTGAATGCTATTGGGCTCTTTCATTACATTTTATGCCAATATTATGATTATAGCTTAAAAACATTGTGCAAAATTCATTTTCACTAAATTTTGAAACAAAAATAAAAGATTGGCTATTACCCAAGATGGAAGGATTTTTTAATAGCCAATATATTGAGTTTCAATTGCGTTTATTTCATTAATACTAATATTCTCAACCAAAGAATAATCTACAATGAAAAGAAATAAGTTTGCTCTTTCTTTTTTGAAGTTATCTACCAACCATCCGGAGCATTATGATTTAACTTTTCTCAGTCGGTTTAACATCTACTAATCAGATTTCAAACTTTCCAGAAGCGATAAGTATTTATTTGCAAAAAAATATTATACTACACTTACAACACTATGAACTTAAAGCTGGTATGACGTCGTCTAAAATAAAATCAATAGTTTGTTGGTATCTAATATTCTCTAATTAAAAATATAAAAAATTATCCACCCTTACTTTCATCTCATATTTCCATTACTTATTTTCTTTACAGTCTCTCCTAATAAGACTTTCTCAACTTCGTAGTTTGGGGCAAACGCAGCCTTTGTAGGAAAAGTTATGCTACGTACCTTCAACAAATTACTGTACATGATTATGTGTCTAGTTATTAATACGTAGGCTGGAGTAGGAGGCCACAGCGTATGGCAAATTCCCCTTCTCGGGTTCTCTCTTTGGTGGCTCTGTGTATGTCCCAAAAGGAAAGAAAGAGAAACCACAGTAAAGGGACAGAAATGAAAAGCTGTGTTAATGTCAACGATACAACATCTAGTTACTTCTAAAGAGCTATACACAACACAGGACGATCCTTTTGAAAATCTTTTGACCGAACCAATAAGTCAGATGATAACGTTCACTACTAATGCTATACACGGATGATCTAACTATACATATACAACGAAATATATGTAACCTATATATACAGATACACATAATAGTAGCATGGGAACCACACATGGCCAGATCTAACCAGCCACTGCAATGTGGGTTTAGTTAGGTTCTTTTTGTTGCAAATTAAATTCTAAATTCTACTAAAAAGAGCTTTACGCATATTAAAACTCACTTTTCCGTTTAGGTACATTATTCATTTTGTTTTTATTAAAATTCAAACTTGGAAAAATGCAGTTTCTCAAAAAACAGACATTAAATACATATAAAAATATTAAGGTGCATCGCGTTGTTTTACCCTTGTAATTCATAAATGTAAAAATCAATAAAAATTAGAACTCATATTTTTGAAAATTTGTACCATTATAAAAATAATTTCAATATCGATAGACTGAATTATTAATTTAAGAAAAATCATAAATCATTGTATGTGATATGCTAATTGAGTTAAAAATTTGATAAAAAACAGGCACATGAAAAACATTTAAACTGCAATTGAGGGCCCTGTTGTACATAGGTGCGGCCCTGGTGTTAGTGGTGGATGTAAAGACTGACTTGTTACTACTGTAGTAAAGAGTTAGCTAGTAGATCGTGTTTAGTACACCAGCCACGGAAAAGCAAGTCGTTGGATATTTGGGGATCATTTTAAGCCCATCGATCAAAGAGACGAGTGATTCTTGAGAGAAAGGGAAAATGGGGCACCCCGCAGTTATGTTCAAAGAGATGGACGACTCTGTCCCATATCCGCCTCTCGTTTGCGTTACATGAGCTCGATCCTTTCTTCATTCTTTAGTTGAAATTGTTTCCTTGGATTTAGGAGAAGTTTGAAAATTCTCCTTAGTCGAGTGTCTTCAAGTCAACTTAAATTAGTTTTCAACTTTTCAGCAATGCCCACCTTCACACATGAATCCACTTATTATTGTACTCTGCCCTCCACCTCAGTCCCAGGCCCAATCCTTCTCCTCTCCTTTCCCACCAACAACGCAACATAATATCCACCTTTCCTCTTTCTCTCCAGAATAAGGGTAAACCCCTTCTCGCACAACCTACTCCACTTTCCAACCTCCACCACCACTCCCGCTCTCACAGCACCAGCCTCTTCATTTCATCCTTTCAATAATGCTGTCTTAGTTTTCCAATAGAACCTCTATTTACTTTAAATCCATACTACCCATCCGCCTTTAGTCGTCTTTGCTGCACTGCAGGCAAAACTACCTACTCATTCAACTCTCGACAAATATTTCTTATCCTGCTCTTCAGCCTATCAGCCCTCTAGAAACAGCTATCTATGAAGTTGTGTCCAAAAATATATCATACGAAATGCAATTAATTCTTATGACTCCATTGTTTCATTTCCTCTCTATCAAATATCACTCACCTACCTACATGCTACTATCTTATTTTTATTTTTATTCTTTTGACCAACGAAAATTTTGAGTCATTGAAATTCGGCAATAAAAAGGATAAGCAAAAGTTTATTTTGGTGAACGGACAATTGTTGATGTAATCATTCTGTGGTGCTGATAGCTTTTTCACAAATGCCATGAAGGATGCACGAAGGAAACTTGCTGAATACACATTCGAAACATTTTCTGGTTTTATGATAATAATATTTCCTCTGTCCCGGGATTTTAGCTCCTGGGTTGGTGGACTGAGAATAAAATGCTTGGAACGACGAGGGGAGTGAGAGTGAGCGCTGCATTTTCTTGAATGAACATAAAGTGATGAGACTGTATAAGGATTTTATGAGCGAGTGTAAGCAACCAGACGAATTCGACTCAAAGAGCAAAATCTCTGTCATCCTCCCTCATCCTATCTGAATGACGTCATTTGTAGTAGAAGTATGCACACATATTGCACTTACACACTTACATTACTTATAATATTACAGTGTTATTATGGCTTTTGTAGTGTAATGGATCCGACTCTAATAGTCAAGTGGCTCTATATGCATTGGTGTATTTGTAAACTGCAATGCATGCAACCATACAAAAATCTTCAGATTTAATCTTAGCCGCAAATGTGATTATTGCGCTGTAAAGTTAATTAAACGGATATACATCTACTTATTTATACCTATAGACCTATTTCCCATTAATAGTCTCCACAACATCTATAAACTTCTTGTTCCATCATTGAGCTATAATGAGCTACTAAATATTTATTAGTGACTTACTTACACACCATTTATAGTTGTATTAGTATCAACTGAATATACCTACAACCTATATATACTGACTTTCAAGAAAATACTAGGTACATAGTCATAGAGTGAAAATATGAGTTGTTTAGAGCCATGGTTTAAAACTGGGTTGTAAAACTGTGTGCTATTCCTACTTGGATCATGTTATGTGTTTGCAGTTAAAATGTTTGGCTCCAAAGTGAGTTATGAAGAAGGGATATTGAGAGACATATAAGTAAAAACGGAATTATGGTTTGCATGTAATGGAGAGCATAACTTGTGAAGTAGATTTAACATTACAAGTATATGTATCTGCGTATGTATACATTAGTGTCATGTGTTAGGTGGTTTCTAATTAATACAAATAAGATTTGAGTGTGTGGAAGGGAAGGACTGGGGGAAGTTGTTGTGCTGTGCTTTGATGGTGGAGATTCTAGGATGGGGTGACACTCGAATGAGTTTTGATGATCATTTGATACAGTCTTATTAGTGCTGTGTCTGACTGGTGCTGTTATTGTGTGCTAAGGTTTTAATGGGAGATATACTTACACACACATACATATAAACTAAATGTAGTACTAATGTAATGTAATGAAGAGTGCATTTCCGTCATATTCCTTCTGGTGGTCCATTGGTTGAATGATTCAAGGAGCAGAAGAGAGAAAGTGAGATTCATGCTCCTATTATTATAATAATGTTTTTACCACATCACTTGGCTTAGTCAGTTAATCCATTCAGCTCCCAGCCTTCTTCTTCTTCTTGGCTCTTGCCAAGATCTCTTTCACAGATCAACAACAACCACCACCACACACACTCGTCCACAACAACTGCTCCCGAATCTTCTGCTAGATATATACAGAATAAATATTATATTAGTATTATGTTCTATGACAACTGTAGTCGCGTCTTTCACTTCAATTCCCTAATTTCCAACCTTTTCTCCCACATTCTGTCTCGCCCGGCTTTCCCCACTAATATTTTCGTACAGCACACTTATCTGTGTGTGAGTTGGCTATAGGTTTATTGTTGGGAGCACACAAGACGCAATGCTATGTGTACTTGTGACTTCTGTGCTGACTTTACTGCTTAAGTTATTGTTGGTGCTGTTGCACAGCAGTGGAGACAGACACAGTTTTTACTCGACGATTCGACTGTGAATGAGGCAGGAGCTATTTGTTTTTCTCCTGTCTGTCTCCCCTTCCTTGTGCTCAACATTGAAAATGTCACATTCGCCATTAACTGCATTTATTTATGTTTATTTGTTTATTGAATGACTCGCTCTCTGAATACTTTTCTTGAGCCGTCCGACTTTTTCCATTTATTTCTTGCACTCTTCTGCACTCTCTAATCACAACAAAGAAAACACACTATCATTTCATCCCTAATATTTCATTTCCTCTCATTTCTTCGGACTGCTACAATTTCTGATGTGATCAACCACGGATAATACAATAACATATTGTATCGCTACTACTACTGCAAATGTATAGATACTTAATATAATATCAAGTAGGTAGTGATATCACTATATACATACCAAAGTTAATGATGTGTATTATGCATTATTCTATAAATTAGATAGAAATACTCGTTTTACTATTACAAAATTTGTAGTATACTGAAACTTAATTTTTTGGTATAAACAGTAGTGCATAAAATATATATAGAATTTGAAATACAATTTCCAAAATTGTTAAATTCTTCCAATATTGCTATTTGGTAATAATAAATTTGTAATATGATATTTACATTGCAAATTTAATTGTAATAGTAACTTGAACCTTTAAAAATGCATTCATTCTCTTTGCTGAAAATAATTTAGTTGTAATTTGATGTGTTTAAACATGATCCAAAAATGAAAGGAATTGCAGTAGCAATAATGTGGATGACACAAACAATTACCGAGTATGGAATTGCATATAATAGTTATTCATGAATGAAGAGTTAATAGCTTCTAGGGATGTGAAATTTATTTGTGTAAAGATGTTTAGGTTTGTAGAGAGTTGTGGAAGGCGAAAGCTTGTGTTTGCCTATAATAATCGTCTCGTAAGTTTCTGTTTGGCTGGTGACATTATTTTTCCATGTGTTTGTATTAGAATATCTTATGGTAGTATTTTTATAGGAAAATGATGTTTTGTTAGTTACACCAAGTAAGTATCTGTAGGTAGGACAAAGTACATACGACAAAAATCGAATATTTGTCGCTCCATTTACTGGCACAAATCCTGACTTTCCCCTAAGGAGATTTTGTGAGATACAGACCCACGGAATCAACTCGGCTCACTTGGATACGCTTCGCTTTACTTTGGTCTAAAGATGGAAAGATACATACAATACACACAATACTCCTCCACTCTAATGTTATAAGTGCCTAGACACATACGGCGTAGTATAATAATAATAATATATGTATACGTGGCTTAGCACATTGCACTAGAATTCTCCTGTTCCTTCATGTTAGCACAGCAAAGCACAAGTACATGGCATGACACAATATTTTTTCCATTTTATGTTCTGCTGGGTAAATAGTAAATACATAACATCCAGACTAAACTGCTCTATCTTTATACTCTTCTTGCACTAAATAACTCTGTCGTCCTCTGCTATGACTTTTTTACTCTGCCCATCCATCTTACAATCTTCTTTCTATCTCCCTATGACTTCTAAGTAACCCAACTCCGCCGCCTGTTCCATCCTGCCTAAAGGTCACACTCACGTACATTACAATCAACCCTATCTTTTTCTAGCAAAATTTAATTAGCTATATCTCACAATTTAAGTTCTTCTTGGTGTCTTTTTCATTGATTTTCACACAAATTTGCCCAATTTATTTGCTATTTGCATATTTGTCTCATCTTGACTTTTTTCAGCCTTGAAATTAATTTCTACACTTGGAATTGTTCCCTGTATTTTTAAAATATCTCTTAAAACCCAGAAACAATTTTGAATATAATATATTCAAGTTTAAAAAAAATGAAATCATCAGTGTAAAATATCAGTCAGTCTATTGTATTGCACCTATCATAGAAAACGATTTGTAGGCACAGTAGTTGATACCATGAGAAAATGTATTCCAAGAAGGAAGTATCAGAATTGTTAATAAAAACAAAATATTTGCCACTGTGAGTTGGTTTGGAGGGTGTATATTTTTATGAAACGTTTTTATGAGTCGACTATTCATTTCCTCGAGTCGTCTTTGTAAATTGCCAAAGGTAATCATCATATCTTCTTGTTCTTATGTACTTGTTTGCTATTTTGCTAAAAATGTTGAGCAACTTACAGTTTTCCAACGAACATTGTTGTAAAAGACGTCGGATAAGAAAAATGAAATGCACAAGCTCATCGTTCCATTATTATTTCTGTTGGAGAAAGGAACTGACTGACAAGTTGCCACAACACACGACGACGCTGACAATGAGTTTTAGGTTATGAGATGCTTTATCTGGAGCAAGAAAATATGGTGTGGCGTAACGTTATAGAAACAATGAGACTTCTAATGAGATATCCACCGATATTGTCTCCTTCTCCTCCATAGTCAACAAACATTTTCAAAACACAAACACAACCGTAAACATAATATTACACGTGTACACTGCCCACTTTGCAATATATGTATAAGCACAACAATGTAAAATGCAACATAAAATAAAATTATATAATACAGTATACTCTGCATATTGCTTCATGGATACATACTCATTTTATAAATTTAATAAATCGTGAGTGTTAGTTGAACGAAGTAAATTATGCACAGGACAGAGTTACGTTGTAAATGGCAAAACTTTATTAGAAAATAAATTATAAATACGAATGCATTAAAAAGGCAAGGAAAGAGGAAAAACTTAATTTGTATCAGAAAACAGAACAGCATTATATTATTCAGAGTCACAAAGAGTTGAATGGAGAAAGTCACAAGGCAGTAGAACTAAACCAAATTGAGTGGACGACATTTTTTAGAAGGCTTGCCTTAGAGCTACACGTAATACCAAATCATTATTATTTTACAAGGCATACACAAAAGGCTAATGTATATGAGCTACAAACCCACACAAGCATATATGCTTTATACATACCACAACTATTACTACATACTTTACAGATGTTATACGTGTAGGTATTTACTATTTACATTACTTTGACTATGCCGTAGCATTTTATTTGCAATATAATGTGCACACAGTAATACAAAACTCTGGTAGTGTCCACATCCTCCTATATGCAAGAACACATCTAATAACAATACACATAGGTAGTCGCCTGTACAAGTATATCTAATTATTATACTCTGTATATCCACCTACATAAAATAAAGAAGGAAACGGGCAAAGTCAACTTTTTCTCCACCAAGCCAGTTACTTGAGTTTTTTCCCTTTTTCTCATCATCCTCCTTCTTCACGTTGCGTTGTGTTGCTTTGCATCGTGTTGTGTCTTCGCCGAGAAATGTTTATTAGCATCAAGTAGATTTTTGTCTGTCTTGCCTTAGTGTATGTATACAACTTACACGGCAACGCAGAGTGATAGTAATGTTCTTGTGCAAAAGAGTTACCTACTTTATTTTTTACTTGTAGGTACAGTAGGTTTAAAATATATAGGTACCTATGTATATTTATGTATAGACATACCTATGTATGTGTGTATGTATGTGTGTGTGTTTGTACAGATATGTAGCTAGTACCTAGTGGTTTAGTGTGACACAGGCAAACAATGCACTAAGAGGAGAGTGAGTGTTCGAATGTAGGCTGGTTCAACCTAGTCTCATTTCTAGTAGCTTATGGCATAATAGTGATATAATAAAAGCAGTGCCGTGTGTTTTTGTTTCCTTGTCTTGTCTTGTCGTCTTCCTTCTCATCTTCCGAGTCTTTCTTTAGACTTGTATTTATAAATAGCTCCAGTCAAATTTTTATGAAGAGCCCACAAGGAGGAAGACGACTAAAAAACTCACATTCACTTCGCTGTCGACAATCCTTTCTTGGCTAAAATACAAAATTACCTTACATTGCTCTACTCCGTCGAGTATTCCAAATACAAGGACTCCACAAACACACAAATTCGTTGCACTATACGCACAAAAAAAACTTTTCTTCCTAACCGCTCCCCGTTTATTTACAGTTTACATAGATACGCTCAAAATGCTTATTATTAAACTCTTTCCAAGCAAAAGAAAAGCTTCCTACCATGTTAGTTGTACAAGCACCAGGATGAACTTTGTAAACACTTCTTTTAGGCATCTGCACGCGGCGAGAGGAATCTAGGTACTCAAAATTTGTTTCCCTCGAATTACGGACTATGGATTCATCCACGACAAACAAATGAAAAAATGTTAGGAGTGACTTTAATAAGACAGCCTTTTTAAACGCACATACCATTTGTCAACTATTGGCTTTACATGCCATAACTTTATATTGTATCGTCTTATTGCCATTCGTTTGCCTTTCCCTAGTCTTATAATAAGAAAATAAGTGTCAAATAAAGTCTGCTTGGGTATTTTAACTTTTATTTTTTTACAACTTACTTATTAGTGATTAAGGAAAAGGATGAAAGGTTTCCCGTTCAATTTGCCCATTCATTATTAGCATTGACTGAAAAAATGCATGTTATAAGAACTCTCAAAGAGTTCCTTTGAAATACAATCTTAGATGGTGTGCTCTACTTGTACTATTGTAGTCTATTTACTATTTTAGATTCATATAGTTTCATTACACGGTTGTTTTGACGAATACAGTGGACGTTTATTATATTGTCAGCGGAACTGAGTGAGGAGTGAGTGTAGTGAAAGACGTGAGGTCGTATATTACGCAGATCTTGAAGAAACATGGAAAAGAGTGAGAGTGAAGTGTTGGCTGAGTGTAGAGACGGGACGCAAATAGAGTAATGATCTCTAAGTACTTTAAAAGTCGAAACAAAGAGAAGCTTTGCTCATCCTGTAGAGAGATAACTTCAACAAACTTACAAACTAGTAATTAGGTATACACACCAATTCCCAAATCTCTACAATACATATTACGCACGGCAAAGAACCCTACAGTTTGTAATATGTAGATCCAAAGAAAAGAAGTTCTAAAAGTTTTACCAGCTGCACGCAAGCGCAAATACATTTCAATTTGACATTTTCATATAGATTAGCTATATGAATAAAATAACAAATTTTCAACCTGAAAACCTATATTTCTTATTTCTGAAAAATTAACACTTCAGTATACAAGCTATTTGGCTTTAAAATGTTATTATTATTGTTCAACAATTTATTATTATTTGTGCATCAAAACAATATTCATACATTTGAAATAAAGAAGGGTATAAATAAAATTTCTTAATTAAATAAGTAGCCTAAATTTATCATATATAATGAATGGTTTTTTCACTAATACCTACAGATATAAAACTCTGCTTGTATAATTGTAATAATAAATATTTTTACAAGATAAACAAGTGGAACAAAACACTTGTATATCCTATTGTATCCCTGTAAAGCTCTAAGTAAATATTTCAAACTAATATTTCTTTTGCTTTTATTGTACAATGACAGTTTATTTTTGTACAATTTTTATGTGCATCATATTTTTTCTATTACCTTCCCTCTCACAACATTCTTTCCCTGTCAATCAATCTCTAGTTAAAAAATTATGAATTTTTCAATCATACAACCTATCAATATGTTGAGTCAATTTTTCATCATTTAATGGACGTTGGATCACAAGGTTATTTTTACTTAGGTTAGAAGTGTAATTCGAATGCAGAGTGCCTTGATAACACAATTATTTCGATATGTAGCAGTATGGTGTATATAGTCTCATTTGATTAGTAGCAATAAGTTTTATCAGACAATTTTGTTAATCCTTATAAAGAGAATACTTTATGACTATAGGATGATAACAAGAAGTTTTTGGATGTTAAATTGCCACTTGAGTCAATAGTTGGTGCTGCAGTGCAGAGCATTAGAGAAAAGTGTAATAAGATTGACTTAAATGGTATTCCGCTTTACATTCCGTGTATAAGACGGGAGTAAATTGCATTGCATACCACAGATAATAGCTAATCTGTCTCACAAATATCTCTGTCATGTAATATGTCACCATTGTACCATCAAAGCTATTCCAATTCCCATTCACTCTCCATCTACTACGTCGAGTCGTGTCTTTTCCACCAGACCACCATCACCAATACACCAGAATTCTCCTAAATACAAGAAATACTAAATACCCAGCAATGATTCTTATAGCTCATAGCCACCCCTTTTACAGTTAAAACTCTCTGAATATATGCAAGTACATGTAATGTGTATAATAGATATAGTGCAAGCAACTACAATGGTATTGTAGTGGCTTCACCTAGTATTGCAGTGTATGTACCTAACTAGTGCATTATGCATACGTGTGAAAAGTGAGCACATTTCCAAAGGGAAATACGAGTGAAGAAATGCAAGGAGCAATAATATCACCGGTTTCTATTCTACTGGGTACTTTCTACTGCCGTACACATGGAAGAAGAACTGCACTAGAAACATATAGAAGTACGTATGTAGTTTCATAATGCATTCCAATTTGTCTTTGAGAGGAAATAATGGCTGGTGCTTGTAAAAAACTCCATTGTAGTTGTAAAACCTTATCTGCCTATAATAATATAAGCCCACGATGCTTTTTCTCAATTTGCGTTTCAACATCTCATCAAGATGACGGTTTGTGTTTAAAGCTGGTTGTACTTCCACAACTACACTACACACAACATTAAACTCTGAAAAAATGTCTTGACTCTTTTCTACATGTTTTCTAAATTGGATTGCTTGTAATCATCATTCATTGCAGATGTACATGTATTTTTACTGTACACCTACACCTAAGTACAAACAAAAGTTTTTATTCTACTAAAATGCACAATTGCTTTGTGGCTTGGCGTTGGCTCTTATACGGAGATTGTAGTTGTATCATACTTATGTATACCTAACTAGTTAGCACAAAGTCAAAATAGGAGTTTCTCGTCATTTTATTGACTCCGTGGTGGTGGCTGTGACGATTGATCAGAAAATAAATATTTGAGAGAAGAGTGGAAGGAACTTGCTGGTTCGTTTGTGTCATTTTGGCCCAGTCGCCCACTCTTTGTCTCATTTCTACCCATCCAGTATTCATTTCTCATATATAAGACTGGAATTAGCTTCCATTGGGCTCCATTGCACTGGGAGCATTAAGTGGAGCAGTGTGACTCTGAGTTGAGTGAGCATCAGCTAATAATATCATACTGTCTAAAAGAGAGACGTATGCGAGCATGAGATACTCATAGAGTTCTAAACAAATACTGGTAGCATTAGCAAGGTAAATAATGATGTAGACATAAGGATTCTCTGTGTATGAGTGAGTTGCTGTATAATGATGTAACTAGAACTCTTGTGTAACTCTTATACACATTATATTATTCAATTGTTGTTGATTCTCTTCTTCTTCTACAATTCTCTCTCTCCCAGTCTCTCTCCCTTCCTTGCAGTCATAGACACACTACAGGAGAAGAAGTGGTGGTGGTGTACAAGTCGTCAGTGAGTGCGAATCCGTGTCGTTTCCAGGCTCCTTAACAGGCACATTAAAAGCTGATCTTCTTGTCGACAACTCTATTTTCCTTCGCCCACCACACCAACTAGCCACACAACCTATATAAGTTCATACTCAAAGAAAACCAAGTCTCAATGCATGTTCTATGTTCTTGTAATATTCAAACTTGTTTGTAGCTACGGCATGGACATGCAAGATAAAACACTCACAGCCTACAAATATTTCGGTATATATTATGTACTTACATAATATATGTACATTTTTACTATTATTATACTTCGCGCAATAAATAATAAATATATTGGCTTCTTGAAATCGATAAAATCATATTTGGCTCGTTAAATGTCTATATTTTATATGCTTGTGGAGATAAATAACTTAGATACAGTGTAACAGTGTGAAAAAACTTTTTGCTACAAATACTGTAAAAATTATTGGTAGAGGTCAAGAAAAAGAGGCGGAGACAGTATTATATTATAACGCTGGGTGTAATTTTTTGTTTGTTTTATGTATTCGTACAGTATGCTTGAATTGGTTAATAAATTTGGTTGAAATTTGACAAATATAATGTGTAAAGGTTAAAATAGTTTGAAAATTCTTTGGTTTTTGTGTCGACTGTCAGTTTTCTTGTGCTACACTACACTCTCGACAAGAGCACGAATAAGGAACGGTATGGTAGGCTTGTAGGGAATATGAAAAGACGAGTATTCGTGCAAGATGGAGATAGTGCCGTAGCGAGTACACATAGAAGAGAGAGGAGCATTTATTTCATTTGTTGGTTTTGGGAATGTAAGTGTGTTGCTCGCTGACTATGACTCAAGTGCAAGTGGAGTGAGTCTTTGTGTCGGTTCGGGTGGTGGAAGAAACGGAAACTGTGTAGAGGCAGAATATTTGATATCTCCCTCGAAATCACCCACTCTTTCACATAAATCAACGAAAAACATCAAATCTCCATATTCAGTTTTTATTGCCTTTTCAGTTTTCAGTTTGCATTTCGAGTAGAGTGGTTCGGAGTCAGTTTTTTAAAAAACAAGGTGACGACTCTCTGTTTCTTCTTGCGTAGCGACCATAAGAGATGGAAGGAACCGAACCAAGAGAATCACACGGATAGGCATTACAACTCTATTCTGCTATTACCTACATTACATTATACTACATTGTGTATTTATTATGTATTAGCTGGATATTAAATAACTTTCCTCCGTTCTTTTGCAAACTGGGGGAAAAGACAAAAAGCTGCTTGCCCCCGCCTTCTTACTCAGTCGATATGGAATTTTGGGTGTTTTTTCTGTCGAGTCATGTCCTGTTATTCTATTTGCAATTAGATCTTGCTCTTCTTGTTATATAAATCAGCAAAGTACTAAACAGAATTATCTGATTCACTCCGTTTCTCGGATTTAAGTCTGCTTTCATTATGTCTTTGTCTCCAGAAACTTGCTTCTTATTTTTATTTTTAACTTTATTGCCACACACTGTGCACTTGTGTGTCTTGTGTTATGTACCTCCTTTAGTATAAAATCTGTTAAAGAGAAAAATTATATTATCTAAGAATTTGCAAAATAGTTGCATATTACAGTATGTTGCACTGAAATTATTTTAGTTGTTTTAATTCTCAACATTGTGAAAATATTTGAACCAATATCATTTTCTTCAATTTCCACTGTCATAAAAATGGAGTGTTTTTAGAGATAGAAACAATTAGGATGTAGAAGAAAAGTGAGAGAATTTTGAGCGAGAGTTTTAGGAATTTGGAATTCGTTGAGTGTGCTAATATGATTACCTCGATCATCATCTCATATCAATCTCCGTTCCATTTTTCTGATTGCCGGCTCACTTGAGTTGAGCAGCCCTGTGCACACTCCACAATTTGGTTTGCTATTTCAGTTGGAGTGAAAGAGGGAGAATGAACGGAGAAGAGTTCTCCTGAATTGGATTCAGAACTTTGCACATGGTTTTCCATTCTTTACCTTGCTGACTGCTGGGGATTGCCAATGCCAATTGAAATGATTGCCAGGGAAATCAAGAAATGAAAGCAACTGAAAGTTTACTCACATTATTGCCTTCCTTGGTGCATTCCTCGTCCTTGTTTGTACGCACACGCTACTACAGTATCGGCTCTGATCTATTATGGATTTACGGCAAAGCCGAAAGGTAAAGAGACATGATTTTTTCATGCTTTAGGAATAGCATAAGGTAAATGTGTTGGTAAGAGATACATACACAGCCCTCTCCTGCTATAGTCACACAAATATATTTAAGTAGTTGGTCTGCCCGAACAACTTGATTCCGCCAGTCTGGTTACGCAAACGGAATCAAGACACAATTTACTACTCCAGTTACACATGGCTTTATACACACACCATTTTCCTTATACTTTCGCCAAGAAGTTCAATGATAGTTTGTAAAGGTGAACTGTTCAAGTCGTCTTTTTCTTTGTAAATGTGATTCTCTACAGCAGAAAAGCTTAGAAGGGTGTGGCGTTGCAGAAAGGTAAAGTGATGAAATCGGATAGCAGTTTCCCATCTTCAAGACATTTCCACTCGTACTGTCTCAATCCAATAATAGCATAATAGATATGTCTATGAATACTAGGCACTAATTCCAACAGTCAACAGTGCAACAGACACTTAGCGGTATAATATATAATCGATCCTGATTTCTAGAAAGATCCAAATGCTTGTAATAATATAATCCATTTTTGCCCTGTTAACGTTGCTATGATTTTACGACAGGGGCCCACTTCGCAGAGTAATATATTAGTAGCATAATATGATGACATTAAGAGTGAAATATAAGTAGCATGCTGTTACATTGTCAAAGGATGAATTATTGATGGAGATGCTATTGCACATGTATAAAAATCTTGACATTTCCAAAGTTTAATGTTCGACTTAGGTATTCAAAAGATTTTTGTGATATTTCCCGTGCTAAATATATTCTAGGATTTTATATCTAAAATTATAATTTTCGATCAATTCAATCGCTTTACAAAAGATAATTTTAATGATTTTTCAACTAGTATCAAAAAAGTACTTAGAAAAGAATACTTTGCTTTCAAGTGTCGAAATGACTTGATATGATTATTATTTGTAGAATATTTTCGTCGTAACAGGGAAGAATGTTTTTCTTTTGTGTCATTTTCATTTGACAGTCCATTCGAACGACTCAATTCATATGCGAGGATGTAGGAACAGTATTAGTAGGTAGTCCTACGATCAATCACTTTTTTCCAAAGTGAATCACTTGACTTAGGATTGGTTGATGGAAATGGAATTGAAAACACGAAAGAGAAATGTATTTGCTTCGTGCAGTGGAGAAGTGCACGTTGTTTGACTTGATATTTCTTGGAATGGATACACTTAGTTTTTGACATTTATTTGCGAAGCTTTTTGTCTGTTGACATAAACTGATTCAGTCTCTTTGAGATTTCTACCAATTTTTTGCTACTTCCTTACTTCAATTTACAATAACCCTTTAATAATAAGTTAGCGTTATGACGTAGGATAAGATTACGATCGCATTTCTGTTTGCCAGATAATGTTCAGTGTTGACTGCAGCTACACAGTAAATCACTTCCAAAGCTACATATAGACGAATGCCATTTTTATGCAAATATATTTTACACTTCACCTTAATAAACATTCGAGACTAACTAATACGTAATTTGAGCAAAATTGCCATCAAAGTTAAATTGCGTCAAGCCTTTTTGCATTCAGTTGTCTTTTGTTTAGATTTTGAAAATCTTCGAATACTTGATGTCATATGAATTACGCTGACTTATCCAATTGTTCGTGAAACGCTTTCCGCCACACATGCCACAGAACCATTTCCAAACTACGTTCTATGGTATATCTGTTAGGGAAATAATGTTGCGATACAGAATTTTATTATACTATACATGATACTATGTGATAATTACACACACACAGTAATAACATTTTCAACACATTTCTCAGGGGAATTTTTCTATTAATACAAATACGCTGTTCAACTACTTTCTTCAAACATTTAATTTATTTTCTCCATACGCACCTAAATATTCCCAATGGATTTAAATATATCTATATTTGTGTTGCGGTGATGTTGCTTTATGATTTTTCGTTCATGTTTGCATTGTAGGGAATATTGCTATTGACATCCTTTTGCAACGTTTATTTTTTGAATGACGTAGCGTTGAAAACTGCTTAGTGAGCACCGTTTGGAATTTACTTATTGTGCTTTTGCAGAGTCAAATTGTCTTGTCACCTGCCAATCATCAACGAATGATGAAAAACTCACCGATTTTCAAAAACTCCAATATTGAAATTGTGAAGGTGCCTAAACGAACAATGATGGGAGTACATTCAGTTAATCCACAATTTCAAGAAACTTAATAGAACGTGTGAAATTGAAAAGTTTAGAATAGGATAGTTTGGTACAACGGGATGTAAATATTGCTAGTATAACTCCCTACCAGTTTGGCACAAACAATCTAACTGAATCTGACAAATTGAAATCCCAGAAATGTTCAAAGATATTTTTGATTATGTCATTGAATGTACGTTCTGTTTATTTTCTGACAGGTGATATATTTACTAAAGAAATTTTCGTACCTCCCCAAAAACACACTACAAATACTCGAGATTAAATCTGAATACAAAAGAAATGTATTACAAGGAAATAAAATCAGAGAATTCTAAGATATGAAAAGCATAAGTGAATACAACTGTTGAACTCAAAGTTGAAATAAACAGTTCTGAATTTAATTTTCTAACTCATTACATTTAAAGCAGGGTTGGCATAGTCAAAAATGTCATGCCGGTATTTACCGGCATTTACTGGTAATTACCGGCATGACAAATTGT